>PVKH010040857.1:0-11017 GCA_004027955.1 Chaetophractus vellerosus
TAAAAAGAATCACTCGGCTGCTATGTTGAGTATTGACTGAATGAGGAAAGAAGGGAAGCAGGGAATGTCTTCTAATAATCCTCTGGGGAAGTGGTGGTGGTTTGGACTAGGGTAACCAGTGAAAGGGTAAAAAGTGGAAAGATTCTAAATATGTTTTGAAGGCAGAGCCAAGAGGATTTCCTGATTGCACATGGCATATTAATAGAGAAATCAGGATGGTTCCAAGGGCCTTGGAATGAACAATTGGGAGGATAAGGGAAGGAGGCCTACTCTTCTTTAAAAAGATAAAATGGAAGGGATAAACCTGGGATGTCATCACTTGGAGTGTTTGCAACAGATTTGCAGAAGAACCACATAAGGACCTTTTAAAAATCCAGATTCATAAGCCCCATTCCTGGGGATTCTGATTCAATAGTTCTAAGGTAGAACCTGGGAATCTATATTTCCCTTTTTTCCCCCCAAGATACTATGGTTATTCTGATGTGGCCAATCAAGGACTAGCACTTGATTTGTGGTAGAAGGATGATGGTAAGCTACCTAATGTGTCCCTTCATCAGTCAAGCCTCAGTTTGCCTTTTGTGCTTGTTATATGGCCCTGGTGTTGAAAGCACTCCCCAAGAGGGTTAATGCAGGGTCAAACTGCTAAAAATAGGCATGACGGACTATATAGGACTTCTGAGAGAAAATGCAGTCTGCATTTAGCAAAGTGGTTCCATACTGAACTTTGACTTATTTCTTTGGAGCTATAAAATAGTTCATATACTTCTGATGTCCCTGATTTTGTTTTATCTTTTTCCAAATGCTGATTTTTCAAATTACTGCTGTGCTACATTGTAATCAAATAATGAAGCTGTTGTAAATGCAATCTATCCACAGAGTTTTGGAAGATTTCGTCTCATTTGTGTGAAGTTAAATCATGCCACATAGGTAGCATATTGTAGAACGGGATCTGAAATTTTAGTCTTTTAGTTTAAATTTTTTGATTCCTACTTATAGTAAGTGACCCAATATTGTAGCTTATGTAGTTGTATATATGTGTATGTTGCTGAAACAAAGGTTTTATGAATGAATGCTTTCCCTTACGGCATGCCATGTACTCAGATATTTTCTAAGTAGAATCTGGTATAGTCTATTTTAGTCTACTTAATTATTTTAGAAAATGCTAACCAAACTCCATTCCATTGATTTCATGATCCACTAATATGTCGTAATATGAAAAATCATGCTACAGAAGGCTTCCTTTGTAGACATAACTTTGTCATTATTTTTCCATTTGACCTGTTAACTCACTTTTTACTTGATGGTCATAGACTTTTTCTACTACTAAAATTTCATTTGTGCTATTTAAATGATATCATCAGACTGCTGAAATTTTTTAATTGAGCAGGGAAATACATTTTCTTTGATCAAGGTATGATCAGCAATTCTCTTAAGCAAAGAAGAAACAAGCCAAAAGTAGAAAATTAGGCATTTTCTCTTGTGGTAGAGATATCTTCATGAAGGCCTCAGGACATTGTGTTTTAGAACATATCCAAAGCAGATAAAAGAGAGTATAATCAATGTCTATTCAGTACTTTGAGTGGCTTCTTAAGGAAAATTTCTACTCATGCAACCCATATACTCCCCAAATAGTTATAAAAGCTCATGGGAAACATATGAGTCTTCCAATTTGTCATTTTTTGCCTTTCGGTAAGTCATATAATATTGTATGTTAGACTATTGAAAAATAGCAATTTTAATGCTAATGATATGGCTGGAGACTTTCTTTGCCTTTGGGCTGATTTTTTAAATGGAAAAATCCTTTGTCTAAAAGTAATTTATCTAGGATTTTTTCCCAATCCATAAATGATAACTTTGCTTTGCCAGCTTCTCAGAATAAACTGGTAATTTCTGGAAAGTTTTTATTCACTATTTACCTCATTTGAACTGTAACAAGAATCACTGAGTTTAAAACAGGCAAAGAATGTAAGCAACTTCATTAATTATAACAGGATTTATTTTCTCCCTCAATCAAAAAGAATTTTAAGCTTGCATTAATTTACTCTGACTTTTATGCATTTTAATATAATGTTGGCTCGGTTAGGAATATCTGAGCAGAATACAAGTATACTCTGAGAGACTTAACTTAGACTTAACTCAGTCTTCATAGACCTTTCAGTAACTGTCCTAAAGTCATTATAAAAGATAATATTGAGAAATTCCTCCTCAAAATCATATGGGTGCTCAAAGAATAAGTTTCAGACAATATTTTTGGAAATGTCATAGGAATGTCATATGGAATGAGACAGTATTTTTAGAAATAACATAGGAATGAGGCATGAGAAAGGCACCTAGAACATTCTGTTCAGTGGCAGACATGAAGAATTCCTTGATAATTGAGGGGGATGCTACCATGTCTCAGCCTCATGTACTAAATGATGCCCTCTAAGGGTTAGAGAGGGTCTTTGAAGTTACTACTGCCAGTTTCTATCCAGGACAGTGATTCTGTCTTTAAGCATCCTTGAGAGATGGCCTAGCACTTTCCTAGGAGCTGTGGGGGGCACAGTCATAAGAACTATGTTAGAGGTAAAGAGAAAGTACTTACTATGTACTATCCAGGACGTGTTTCTGACTGGATAATCAAAGATTCTTCACAGAGGAGGTGGCTCATAAGCAGGAATTTATTTCTGAATTATAGGTAGAATTTCACCTGCGAGAAGGCCTGTCCCAAGCAAATGTATGGAAATTGGAAAGCATGGTGTATATTTGAGGAACAACAAATACATTTAAGGGATACAGTCCCAGTAGAACATGTAATGTGAATTGTTCTCCAGGAGCATTGCAATCATTCCTAGCAGGACATAGTTATAAGACAGCAGGCAAAGGTTTAGTCAGGTAAACTATTTTCCTCTGTACTAATTGAGTTAGAATTTATTAGGACCTTGCTCCATTGTAATGAACTGGACAAGAGTTTGTGGTTCAGAATAAATTGAATAAATATGTACTGAATGCCATTTACTTGTGACTATTCATGATTTACCATCAGTTTAAATTATATTTACTGTATGTTTCAAAATATTTTTGTTAGCAAACATTTGCTTTAAGAAGCTACATGTCTATATTATCTACATAAAGTCGTGGATTTCATATTTGGTAAATTGTAAACTGCAAAACAAATGCCTTCCCTTCCTATGTATAGACACAGGGAACATGGAGGTGCTCTATTTATATGGAAGCGAGAAACAGAAGAAAGAGTGGCTTGAGCCCCTTCTTCAAGGGAGCATTGCCTCCTGCTTCTGTATGACAGGTAAATGCAAATCACTACTTCCCCCTGTGGAACCAGCCATTCAGCAGTTATCAGGGATGAGCTTAAGAGATGTGGGGTTGGACTTGTGTTTCGGGCAAACTCGTTTGGGTCCGGGCGTGTGAATATGTTGGTTTTGATCCCAGTTTTAAATTTTGGCATTTTAAAACATGCAAAATGAAATTATCCTCACCTTAGGAAAGACAACCAACCAGGTGATGTTTTCTGGAAATCTGCATTAGGCATTGTAGGCATTAGCAGCAGGGTAAAACTAGTTTCATCATCTTTTTACTTGCTTTCTAAAATTGCCATCTGTGGAGATTTAAGATATTTTTTAGCCTTAGAATAAAAGATTCATCTTTGTAATAATTGTGTATTGATACTTACAAAGTACTCAACTCTTCTATGGACTCATAAAAACAGAACTTTCACCAATGCTGGCTAATGGCTTATATTATAATAATGAGAGGAAATAAAACTACGAACATGTTAATAAAAGTGAACTTGGTTGGTACCATTTGTACATAAGAAATGGTAATTAAGAACTCTTCAAGGGACAAAGTCATCACTCCATCATTGAGTTTAGAATGAGACTGAATTTCATTTGGCCATGATTTTTAAGTGTTTTCAATAATGACCAGACTGATTGTCTTCTGTAACATTGCATGGGCTTTCATAATAGCAAAACTGTCTCCACTTAAATAAAAGGTATTTTTTTATTTAACACAGTATAATGTATTGTCTACAAAGCACTAATTGGGGGTTTTGAAATAAATAAAGAACACAGCTCCCTTTCTCAAGGATCTCGAGGTTTAGAACTAGAACATATGAAATATCTGAAGAACCCATTTAATAGAGCAGCATATTAAGAAGTGCAGATTCCTATAATCAAGAGCTAGGCTGTAAGTGCTGAAATGTCTTGTAGTAAGGCAGTTATTTAAGGGGATCCGTGGAAAACTTTCTGAAGTCGCTAAGTGTTGAACAGGATTTAAAGAATGCAAAGCATATAAATGGTGAAAGCATTCCTGATGGAATTTGCAAGGCACAGTTAGAAACTGTTTAAGATAGTAAACTATACAGTGGGGAAATCTAGATCACCAGTTTTTTGTTTATTTGTTTTTGTTTGTTTGTTTGGGCGGGGAAGGACTGAGAATTGAACCCAGGACCTTGTACACGGGAAGCAGGTGTTCAACCACTAAGCTACACCCGCTCTCCAGGGTCACCAATTCTTAATACAGATTTCCATTGTGGGAAGTAGAGAACAATGATTTTTATCTGCTTTTGATGATTGGAGAAAGAATTGAGTTTATCCCAAGTCATATACCAATGAGGAAGCCAAAGACATAATCCGTAATGCTGAAATCATTGTTCTAGAATACTGCATTCATCCAATGACCCTTTTATGGATTTATTTACCCATATTGGATAACCCATTCAGTCATCCAGTTCCAATTTATTGAATCCTTACTGTGTGTAGGTTATAGGAGAAGCAGGGTAGAATGGGGGAGGAATAAGGATATGAAAAAGACATGGATGCCTCTGTCCTCAAAGAATTCATATTCCATTATCTAAGTCTCTTTTGTAAATTGGTGATATCTGCCCACTGGTAAACTCATCCTTTGCTTATTTATAGAGCCTAATGTAGCTTCAAGTGATGCAACCAATATTGAATGCAGCATCCAACGAGATGGAGATAGCTATGTAATTAATGGCAAGAAATGGTGGAGCAGTGGTGAGTGTTAATTTTTTCATTCAATGGATTTTTCCTTTGTGCCAGACACTGTGCTAGAATAATGCTATAATATATAGTTATTAGTTTCATGATTATACTTCTTTAAATTCTGTCTTTGAAAGCATTTTCAAATTTAGAAATGAACTATCTGTTGCTCAAGCAACAAATAATAGATAAAAGGAAAAATAATTTTAAAATAAAATCTAAAATAACTGGTCTTGACTAGGTGATGTTTAAGAGCAGAAAATGTCTTTTTTTTTTTAACAGTTTGTGAGAGATCAAATTCCTGAGTGTGTACTACTTTCAATCTATGTAATTTCTTATCAAAATTTAATTTTAATACAGACATATTACATGGACTATAATAATTTTTATATAATTGTTTTTTAAAAGATAAGCTGTATACATTCTTAAAATAATTTATTGTGCTAATATTTTTCATTGCTTAAAGATACAAGTGTTCAAATGAAAAATAAGAAACTTTATACAAAGGATAATATTTTGTTTAGTCAGCCCTCAGTAATACAGTCACATAAATGGATAAGCCCTTTAGAAAGTTATAAAAATTAAAACTTAGATAAATATGATAATCTGAGCATTGCTTCTAGAGGATCAATGATATGTCTAACACTTATCAATGTAACTAATTAGTACTAAAGAAAGTTTCACTGTAGAAATAAATTATATATTTAGAAACTTGCCAGAAATATATTGAGAAGACCAGAAAAATTATAATATATTTGTGTTGTTGTTATTCTTTCTGGGATTTTATGAAATAACTTACAAATCAAGACACCAAAAAAAAACAAAAAAAAAAGATTGATGGCAGTAAAATCTGTAGTTATTCAAGTACTAAAATAATGCAGAGATAAAGTTCTTACATTAAAATTTAGTTAATTAAAAATAATTATATATAATGCCATTGGTATGATTCTTTTCAAAATCTAAAATATTTGTGTAATTTCCATCAATATTTACATGTATGTGAATGTTACCTTAATTTTCATAAAACTTATATTGTCATGAAAAAAAATTTTTATAAATGCCCTTTGACATAAGTTTCTTAATTAATGTGTTCTAGATTGCCTAGCCTATAGCATAATGTTTTGAGTTATTTATGCCTGTTAACTACTATTTTCTTATATTCATTTTAATTCATATATTTAATACATTTATTATCTTGTTTCCTCTTTCCTTCTACCCTCACCATTCTCACCACCCCCACACCTTCTTTGCGTTAAGTTGCAACCACAGTGTTTTAAATTTGAATTTCAGAATAATGCAGATGTTTTAACTGAGGAAGAAGCTTACTCATGTGTATCCAAGCAAGAGAGCAATTTTACATTTAAATGCTAAAAGTACTGGTTGGCTCTGTAGCACCTTCAGAATCAAAAGGAATCTCCTCTACATTTTGTCTTTGTCTTCTCCAGTACCCATATTTCTTAGCCACTTTCAAAATGTAATTTTTAAAAGACGCGCCCATAAAAACATATAGGATTGGGTTGAGGCAGCTGTGAAAGAGTGCGATGCTCTCCGTGATTTGGATGGCAATATCCATGCGTTTGCTCATGTCGCAGTCAGTGATCAGGGAGTAAATGATGTCTATGGCTTGGCAGAACTTGACAATGTTGTAAGGCAGCTGAGTGACAATGAAGACGACAACCACTGTGAACAGAACTTTGAGGGGTCGAGATTTTTTAATGTTCGGCATCTTGATGAGTGCCCTTGCTGTGATAAAGTAACAGACTCCCATAATTAGAAAGGGTACCACAAATCCGATGCAGATTTCCAGCATTTGAATCGAGGCTTTCATTGTTGTTCCTAGGTAGTGTGGAAAGATGGGGATGCACCTAGCCTTGTCACTGACCGTTTTAAAAACTAGCTGGGGAATGCTCAGCAAAATGGCAGCCATCCAGACACAAAAGCAGATGAACCAGCATGGTTTTCCCACTCCTGATTGACTTGGAGCTTTAGTTACTGCTGAATATCTGTCTATGCTGATACAAGCCAGAAACTGCATTCCAGAAACAAAGTTTACTGTGTACAAGGCTGACGTTACTTTGCACATCATTTTCCCTAAAACCCACCCATGAACTGCATTAACTGCCCAAAAAGGCAGAGTCACTAGAAGGAGTAAATCTGCTACAGCCAAATTCAGGATGTACATATCCGTTTTGGTTCTCTGTTTCTTGTAATAAGCATAAATCGCCACCACTATGGAATTGCCTGCCAGTCCAATGATGAAAGCTATCGTGAAGAAGGCAGGCAGGAATACTCCTGCAAATTTTCTGACCTCTTCTTTTATACAGATCACTTCATACTGACTGTAGTCATGAGTGCCGTTCACTTCATTGTCCTCGTAATAGTAGTCTGTGGACTGGTTGTGTTCTGAAGCCATGGCTCCAATCTAAAGGGCAAACAATACAGGATATTAGAAACTCATTTTGATATTATTTAAAAGGAAATCTTTTTTATCCAGTACGTTTTGTTCTTTCCTTAGAAAGCAGGCTGTTGCTGTAACATACGCAAACCTGAATCTCCTGTTCTCTGAAATACTTTAATGGGAGCCACGTTGAAGCACATGCCCAGCATTAGGTACTCATCCTTTGCTGTTACAAGGCTGTGCGCCGGAGAGGCTGGGGTTTATGCAGGGAAGAGAAAAGTAATGCCATGGGGAATTGTCTTCATTTTCAAAACCTAAGTAAAAATAACTTTTAGGTTAAAAATAGTTTTGTGTATGTGTGTTAGGTTTTTTAAAATAAAATTTTGTTGAAATATATCACACATACGTGCACATACATAAACAGTAAGTATATAGTAAAAGTTGTGAACTTATAAAACAAACATACACATCATTATACAGGCTCCCATACATCACCCCCCCACCAAGACCTTGCGCTGTTGTGAAACATTTGTTACAAACTACGAACTAACTGTAGCCCATGCCTTACATTAATATATTTTCCCACAACCCACCGGATTATTAACGCCCTGTATTAGTTTTACACATTTGTTGTAGTTCATGAGAGAATGTTCTCATATTTGTCCTGTTAACCACAGTCTTTCTTCCACCACTGAATTGCCTGTTATACAGTCCCATGCTGTGTACGATCCATTAAAAAAAATAGTTTTTAAATGTGAAAATTTACATTTCAACCAAAAAGAGTTTTAAAATGTTAAAATTTATGCTTGAACAACTTTGTAATCTATATGGGATATATCTATAATAAATTTAATAATAAATTTTAAATATTGTATTTGTTTAAAATAAATTTATTTTTTATTTGTATAAGTTGTTTATGTATAAATTGATTAAAATGTTAAATTTTCTCAGAATTTTTACTTATTTTCACTAGGTTTTTCACTAGTTTTTATAAAACCAAGTCTCCTTTAGTAAACATCCCTCCAAAACCTGTCACTATTTGTTTATTAAGACTTTCCTTTGGTAGCACTGTCATCCCCTCAGTCACGTAAGCTGTAAGCCCGCATCATTCTTGACTTCTCTCTTACCTTCATCCCTGATTTCCAGTCAGGCCCTAAGTTCTTCTGATTTTACCTTCCTATTAGGTCTTGACTCTGTCTCCTTTTAATCCACACTCTCACAGCCCCAGTTTGAACCATCGTTGTTTCTCACCTGGCCTATTGCAATATCTTCCAAACTGGTATGTTACCTTTCTTATTCCTCCCCACCACCGCCTTGCCAAAAACATTTGTCCTACTGCCACCAGAGTGTCCTAGCTCTGCAATTGTCCTGTTAACTGGAAAGACACAGGGCAGACTCCTTAGCAAGGTACTCAAGGCCCTGTGTGATGTGGTCCCACCCATGGCTCCCGTGCCACCTCTCCCTGTGCTGTGCCCCACTGGTAGACAATAGTAGTTACTGATTTGCCAACAGTTTCCTGGCACATGCCATGCTGCAGTGTGCATCCACACCATTGCTCATTTTGTTCCCTTTTTCTGCCCTTCCCTTGAAGGGTCAACTACCATACAACTCTACTTGGATGTCACCTCCCCCAGAAGACTTTCCTTATCTGGTAGCTATCTACACACATCTCTCAGAGAACTGATCACATCCTATGGAAAAGATGTGATCCCAAGCCTACCTTATCCCTCTAGGCTCGACGTTTCCCAAGGGTATGAACTATTTAATTTATGTTTGTAACCAGAATACCTTGCAGAATGCCTGGCACACACTAGGTGCTCAGTAAATATCTGTCATGCTAAAGATTTACCAGCAAGTATAAAGCTGACCCTCTGGAATGACTAGGTGATAGGTCAGAAATCTACAGTTTCAACATTGTTATTTCACTATGTACCCTTGGTATTAAGATAAGCTTAACAGAACTCACAAGTTTAAAAATGTATATAATAATGACTTTCAATGTTTTTATTATAGTGCTGTATTTTGTTTTGCTTTTTCTTCAACTTTGCTATCTCCCTTTTGGTTATTTTTGTCCTTTGAAGAATCTCAAGTATTCTTATACAATCAAGAATGTAAATACTGTTTTCAAAACAGTGTACAAACTAATGGTACATTTTTAAAGAATGTTTTTATACTTGTTAAACCTTTTGAATGTGTAAAGCAAAGAAGTCCCTGGAGGAAAAATACCACATAGAACTGCTTTCATTATGCAAAACCAGATGCCAACAATTTCAAGTGACTCTTTTTATCCTTAAGGTGATTAAGGATAAAAAGTTCCAATTTTATAAGACTGCCCTGGTCTTTATTTTCTTTATGTGTTAATTATTAACACCATATGAACTTTGTTCTTTCCTTCTTTTTCATCGCAGAAATCTTGAAATCTGATAAGGAATACTGTAGCTAAATAATATAGGATATTAAGGTAGGATGTTTTAAGTAAGAATTGATTTTACTGAAAATATAGGTAAAATAAGGGTAAAAATGGAAATTAATTGCAGAAATTATCCTGGCAGATACATAGGAACACATTGAAATGTCTATAATTATTACAAGAACAGAAAAAAAATCGTGTTTGTAAAGTAAAGCAAAAAAAATAGTATAGCAAAACTGATTTTCTCATAAACAAAGCTCTGCAGGCAAGTATTGGTATTAAAAATAATATTTTGTTCTTGCCATATTCAGATTTCCATTTTAAAGTTAAACTTAAGATCATGGCTCTTTTCAAATAACTCTTTTTTGCACATGTAAACATTTAAACTTTAATGCCTCAAGACGTCTATGTAGGTAAACATACAAAGTCTTGGGGCTTTACAAAACATCATGTCCAAATTAGAACAGGAAAAAAAATAAAGAACCAACCTGTTTCAGTCTGCAGAAAGGAGCAGTCTTGAGAGCGGAGAGTAAAATCAAATGCCCTCTCTGTCTCACTCAGGCTACTTTTGTTTTCGTTTTACACCACGCCTTTATCTTACATCCAAGAGAGCTTTCCTGAAATTTAGCCTTGTGAGCACTTGATCTCTTATTTTATTTTTAGCCATCCTGTGAAGTCAAATCCAAATTCTTAAGTGTCCTAGGAGACAAAATTGAAAGAATTCCACGTTGTTTCAAAAATTACAAACCTTTCAAAGTTTCCACTGTAGCAGAAGGGAATAAGAAAATGCTTGCAGCTGAGGAACTAACTGCCAAGCCAAAAGGAGAATTCACCCGAGAGCATCCAGGCAGCTAACAAGCATTTGTAAGAAGCAGCTAGAAATATACTCTACAGTTTTGTCTAGCAAAGAAAACAAAAAATGATTTTAATCCAGAAAGTTATCTTTACAAAGACAGAACTCTGAACAATCATTAAGCATTTATGATGAAACTTAATATTTTTATGCCACATTATTCAATATTTCACTTAAACTATTAGACTCCTCATAGTTTCACCGTACTCCCTCTCTATCCTTGACCCAGAGATTGTCTTGTCCCATGGCTTTCAACTCTTCTGACTTCTTATAACCTTCTTAAAAGACCAGCACACAAACCTGCAAAACCCTTCTCTTCAGGGAGGCTGTTTGCTTTTTACAGCTTCCAAACAAAT
>PVKH010040858.1:0-11014 GCA_004027955.1 Chaetophractus vellerosus
CATCTGCCATCAGTCTGTTGAGATAACTCTTTCCTTCTGCTTTAGTTCATTTTCTATTATTGCTTAGACATATCTAAAAAAGGCTTAGTGCAGTCTGTGAACAAAAGTACCCCTCAAGGCTAATAACTTGAGGTATATTATGATAATCACTTTAGTTGTGGAGACTGATATTCAAAAGTGACTTCTTATGAAAGGAGCAATACTTAATCCACATGGGGAAAGCTATTTTTAAACTCCCAGTAGGACTCTATATTTGCAGATACCTTATCAGAAAAGTTGAAAGCGATTAGGGATGGGGAATTATCTCTAAATTTATACTTGAGAATGTAAATTACATACAAACTAATGGGACTAAAACTATTTGATCTTTTAATATTTAATTAATGGTTCCCCATGGCCTTTTTATAGCCTGTGTTCTATTGTGAGCAACAAGACTTTAATAAGCAGGTTCAGGACTTCCCATTGTGTAGCAAGATGTCGTTGCTTCCATGACACTAATTTGGCTTTCATACTCTCTCCCTTTCCCTCTTCTTTTGCTATAGGGTTCCCCGTGTCTTGCTCTTGCACTGGGAACAACTAAATATATTAGCTGAATTGCTATTGCCTAGGTAAGCTTCTTTATGGTCTAAAAATTAGACATCTCACTGGGCAAAAGATTTCTTGACTCTATAGCTTCCACTGAAATCCCTTGAAAATAGTAATAAAAATGAATTTTCTTTCTGAGAACAGACAGTTAAACAATAATGAGATAAGATGAATTTCCTTCTTTCCCAGGGAAAGAAAATTTACTTAGATTTTACAAATCACATCTAATTTAGAGCTGGGTTTCTGACCATACATATTCACTGGTCATGCTGAAACCCACAAGAGGGGTCTTAGTGTGTCTGAGTCCTTCAGACCACTTCTTTCTATACTGCCCCCCTCCTTTCACTGTCTAGCTACAGAGTCCTGTATGTGGGAAAAATTATCGGCTGACATGGATATTGTTTGTGTGACAACCGGCCTGCAGCTAGTCTAACTCGAGGAACTGTAAGGAAACAAGCACATCTTTGAAATTCTTTTATAAGTTTGGTTTGACTGAAATATTCAGTGCTAAACTATTAGAAAGAATATTGCCTGTTATGCTACATGATGACTCATAAATAAGGATCCTGTGTAATATGTTTTTCTTAAAATTTAGAATGAGGGGCTTATATGCACTGCCTTGTTAAGCTTTCTCTTCATTCTATTTCCCTGTTTGTTTTAGGCTGCTAGAACTCTCACAGCATTTGTTGAACTGCAGTAAACATTGCATGTCTTAATCCTAGAATGATTATTTCCCTTTGATTTAATATTAGCAATACAAATCATCATCATCATAATAAAGCCTTTTATTATTCAGTGTGTACCAAATGTTTTATATGCACTGTCTTCTGGGCATCTTCCAAAAGCTCTGTTATGGTTATTATTATCTTATACATTTACCAAGTGAATAAATGGATGTTTAGAAAGACCAGGTGACTTACTATGGGTCTCACAGCAAGCAGAAAGGCTGAGATTTAAGCCTTGATATCCTAGATACAAGACAAAGTGCTCACATGCTTTATTTTATTTTTGAGATTAAATGGCTGAAGTTGATTTACTACAATAATAACAAATGGAGAATGACAGTCCTTATTGGGGTTCAGTACATAGCTATTCCAAAGAGTTTGGCCAACGTTTTTGCCAAAAGTAAGAACATCACAGACAGTGAGGACATTGAGAGAGCTCCAGGGCCTTCCAAGCCATTCTGTAAAGAACACATTTTATTTTAAATGTTTGACTTTTGAAAATTGTGCAGTAATACATCACCTCTGTCTTCTATCCCCATCCACAAGTTCCTTCCCCACTCCTAGGTGACCACTGTCAGTAGCTTCTTATGTATTCTCTAGAGATTCTTTAGGCATATACAAGGAAATATGTATATATATTCTTAATATATATTCTTATTCCCTCTCCTCCTTTATTTTATACAAAAGTTAGCATATTTTGTTCTCACTTGAACGTTTTTTCTTTCACTTGATAATATATTTGGAAAGGTTTCCATGTTAATGCAAGTCTCCTATTCATTTTACTCCTTCATTATATTCTATTGTGTGGATTTATTCCATAATGTATCTAACTAGTCCCTTATTGATAGACATTTGAGTTGTTTCCAAACGTTTGTGATCCACAAACAAGGCTGCAAAGAACACTTTATACATACTTAACTTTGCACATATTCAAGTATTTCTGTGGTATAACATCCCAGAGGTGGAAGATCTGGATCAAAGGATATATCATTTCTCATCTTGACTGATTTTGCCAATTGCTTTTTATAGGGGAAAAAAAGTAAGGTTTTGAAAATTTTTCCATTATATTCATCCTCACATATTTTTGGCAAAGTGCCTGACATAAAAGCCTCAATAAATGCTTATGTTAGGATTATTTCATTATTCTCCATCTCCACTTATAATTTTTTCTTCTGAAAAGTATTAGTCTCATTACTGAGTTATAATAGCTGAAGTAGAAATTAGGTGAATACAGGAAGAGAGAGGAAAAATATGCATGTTGAGTTATCAGCATGCACATTTTTAAAAAGAGGTTTCTGACCAAAGGACCTGGTAGAGCCAGGCAGCATCAAGGGGGCTGAGGTTAGGTGGAGGGGAAATTGTCATGGAGTCATAGGGCATGTCTACCAGGACAGTGCAGTTCTGCCAGCAGGGTCACTGGAAACCAGTGATGTTGGCATGGAGCGTCCTCTGTCAGCAGGAGTTCAAGGCGTATTTGTATTAATGGCCCAGAACCTACTGTTTTCCAGCAACTCAGGTTAGTGCAAGCACGGGATGCTGTGTTAGCCTCTGACAATTCTTTAACTATCAGCAGAGGATGACAGAGAGCCAGAGATTATTCAATCCACTGGCTGACTGTCCAACTCAATGGAGGAAACTTATTAAAATGATAGAGTCAGACTCTCCATGTAAGGGCTGTCATCATATTTTCTTAAATATCTCCAGGTTTTGGTCATCAACTTGGCTGAGGAAGCTTTGGTTGAGTCTACTCAATTACCTTATAGATAAAGAGGCCCAGAAAAGTCCAATAATTGCCCATAGGCCCCAGAATTAATTCATGACAGAATTGGAATTGAACCCCGTTCACACAATTCAGACTGTTCTGTCCATGTCCTGGACTGTGTGGAGTGAATGGGGGAGGGGAGTAAGTGAAATGGGTGAGGCACTGCACCCCTTATCCCACTTCTTCTGAAGCTGCTCCTCCTTTCTTGTTTTTTTTTTGGTGTGTTGATTCCAATATAAGGTTTTTCTTGACCAAAGGACTCCATGAGCAAAATGTTTCAGTGCCAGCTGACTTTTACGATAGGTTGAGAAAACAAGCAAACAAAAATCCTACAACCACTACATTTCTGGGAGAAAGAGGTGTTTGAATGGGTCTGAGTCAGTCTAATGTCTCTATTTCCTTTTGTGAGAGGAAAGTCTCAGGATGGGAGGCTTAGGAGTGTTAATATTTAGAGAGGGTTCAGTATTTGGCTTTAAAGCGCTATGATATAGAGAATATATGAGAACTTGCAATCTATTTAACATTACTGTAACCCTGGGTTAGGAGTGAGGTCAGCATTGCATTGTGGGCCTGGAAATGAAAGGTCTGGGTGTCTTGTCTCATGTCTGCCACTTCTTAGCTGAGTTAACTTGGGCAAGTTACTTCCCTACACTGGCCCTGATTTCCTCATCTGTAAAATGGAATTATTTAGATTAGATAATCCCTGTGCTACATTTCTCAACCTTGTCTGCACATTGGAGTCATCTGGGATGCTTTAAAAAGTACCAATGCACTGATATATAGGTTCCATCAACTGAGTTTTTCATGTAAGTTTTCTGGTGTGCTGGCTGGGCATTGGGATGGGGGGGTGTTTAAAACCCCCCAGGAGAATCTGAAGTGCAGCTAAAGTTGAGATCAACTGCCTTGAGAGAAATGGATCTCCTAGTACAATCTCTACAGCAACATCATCACCTGGGGATTTTGTTAAAAGTGCAAATTCTCAGGCCCACCCAAGTCCTACTGAATCAGAAACTCTGGGAATGGAGTACAGAAATCTATGTTTTAACACATACTCCAGATGATTCTGATGTGCACTGAAGTTTAAGAATCACTGAGGTAGAGAGTATATGAGCTTTTTATTAGGAAGAGAGTTAATCAATCTTTAAGCTAGAGCTAGACCCATAAATAGGAACATCTGCTTAGAGAAGGGTGAAGAAATTGGAATTGAACAGACAGAAAAAGTTCATCTCCAAGCATCAGTTAAAAGTTATGATCGGTACATTGGAAGAAGGTTGCTCATTTGTATTTTATTGCCCTGCACTCCCTGAAGAGACGAAAGGTTTGATGTGAAAGATTTAGACTGCTAAATGCTTTGAATTTTCTGATAAGCATGTCTATTCAGAAAAACTGGTACTCTGAAAACGGCTGTTTTTATTTCTATGAGAAATCATGGGTAATATTACAGAAGACAGGATTTGGATCACTTTCATCCCACCTAGAGATCGGTTTAGTAAATTCCAGAGTTCAAGACTAAGCACTCTGGTGGACAGTACCTAGAACTAATAGGTAACTATAAGAAAAAAGTCTGATTGGCTTTCTGTGGCTGCTGCTGGGATATACTAACTAATCATGAGCATAAAGAGGGCTCAGTCATCTCTAAACAAGGTGTTTTCTTCTTCCCACCCAGCCTGGAGCTATTGAGACTGCTGTGGAAGACTTGAAAGGCCACATAGCAGAGACTTCTGGAGAGAACATTCAAGGCTTCTGGCTCTTGACTGAGTGAGTAGTTATGGCCAAGCAAAAGGCAGCAGAAATATAGCATTTTCCTTGACTAGCCCTATAAGAGGATGGTAGATGGACTAGTGGTGGAATTTCTTCTAGTTTCTGTGTAGAATAATTACTGACTGATCCAGTTAGGGAAGATAGTTTCCTGGTGCTCCGTGGTTGATGATCTGACTAGATCTGACCACTGTAACTAATTTGGGGGCTCGTCCTTCATTGAACCATCACTATGCATGCCTGTGGTCAGGCTATCAGCATTGCTGCCAAGGACAATTGTATTAGCCTCCTAACTGATCTCTCTGGTTCCAGTCTCTCTCCCTTAGAGGTACTCTCCCTTTAACCACATTGTCCCACTCTGAGTGCAGTAGAAAGGAGCGCTAGACAGGTTAATGAGGTCAACATATAGAGTTTGAATTTTATGAGCAGCAGAGGCAGAGAAATAATTCAGTATAAAGATGAAAAGCCATTTGTCCAGAATTAGGATGAACACTAAATCTAGTGCTTAAATACTTGTTGCTTCCAAAATAAAATGACTGCCTTCATTCACATAATAGTTACAAGTACTTTTATTGAATATGCCACAATGAGGATGGATGGTTACCTTTCTTTCCTGCCCAGAGATCCTATTATCTTTGTGACCCTTTCTTCACCACCAGGAGAACATTAATAATGTCATTGTCTTTACAATGGTAAGTAAAATATTTATATAATCAGGGAAGGAGGCAACTCTTTTCTACTATAAAATTCTTACCAAATGGATAATGCTATTAGAGCTCCACTTCAGATACTTACTCGATTCACTAGGTTCTATTTCCTGGTTTGGTAACCCAATCACCAAGCATTCCAAATGAGAAGCTCAGCAATTCCTACAACTTAAGGAAAGAACCATTTAATCTTTTAGAACCTCTTTTTTGAATAAATTTCCGGAAAGCAACACTTGCATGTTGAACCATCCAGACCAACAGAACAAATCAATCAACGGGAAGTAGAACTAGATCAGCTATGGCTCCTGCTGCCCACCAAGTATACTCTTGTTTCAGATGGATTCCAAGAACTAAATGGGAAAGGACTTTTGAAACACAACTTGTCGGGCCGGCTCGATAGCCCAGTGGATAGGGCACCGGCATACCACATGGGAGGCCCCGGGTTCGGTTCCCGGGGACCTCTCCTAGCGGGCAGACCGCCTTGAGAATGGCAAGCCGCCATGGGTGGGCCAGAGCCGCCGTGGGCAGGGCAAAAAGCTGCCACGGACAGGGCAAAAGCCGCCACGGGCAGGACAGGTAGCCCGCGAATGGAGCGCAGCCAGCCACCCGCGAACTGAAAGCCGGCCGTGAATGGAAGCAGAAGCCGTCCACAAGCGGGGAAAGCCGCGCCTGCGCAGTGACCAGTCTCGCCGCGTCGCCGCAGCGGGGGGGAAGGGGAGATATGTAATAAAATAAATAAATCTTTAACAAAAAAAAAAAAAAGAAACACAACTTGTCTATCAATTCTGGACCTTTGTTTCCTCATCTATAAAATGGAGATGCCAATATGTATCTGAAGAGTTCTTGTTCTTTTGAAGATAAAACCAGGTGGCACAGGTAAAATACCTAGCAAAGTACCAGCACTCAGTAGACTTTCAATAGAAATTAGTGTCCATCCTCTGCTCACAAATACTAACGAGGAATAAACGGCCAGTTTTCAGTAGCCTCTGCCTTTATTTTTATTCTATCAATCTCTATTTCCATATGTCTGATTTGCTTCTAATACAAAGGAAACTCACTTTTACCAACCCATACTTCATTTCCTTCTCCCACCTCAAGCCCCCATCTACAGAGTAAAATTTGAAATGTGCAAATGAAAAATTTTCCTTGATTAGGACAGATGTTTACATTGATTCTGATGGTCAAATCAGAAAGCCAAATGCTCTCCTATTTTGTTTCTATAATTCATCTCACACGTAAGGAAGAATGCACAAATCTGGTCTTTCCAAATCCAGTAAATTTCACAAACAAATGCATAGACCCCCAAAAATGAGAGCGTGGAACTACTCCTGCCCCATTTCCTCCTTTTTAAAAAAAGTGTAACAAAGCTCAAACATCCAGTCATCAAGAATTACAGGGGCTGCAATGTATTTTGACTCCCTCAACCCTACTAACCACAGTGTTAAGCATAACACTTTGTTACAGAAATAACAAGTCTTCATGCGCATAAACGTTCAGCTCCTTCTATGGATATGGGAATCTCCTGACTGCTCATCCAGCAGTCTGAAGAATGTCTGCTTTCAAACAAGGATTCCAGTCTCAGAAGGATGAGAGCAAAAACCCTTTGCATATATATAGCACAGTATAAAGTATACTTTATATCCATATATTTGCTTTATCTTCACTGTAACCTTTATGGTTTCATTATTCCCGTTTTAAGGATGAGAAACAGACTGGGGAAAATGAAGTGGCCAGATGAAGATCGCATAAGTGATAGAGCAAGGAAGCTGGACAGCATTAGTCTTAGGGCTGATTGAGTTCTGAATTCTTTCCAAAGGAGCATAGAGTGCACGTGGGCATAGATTGATAAGCCCAGCTCAAACTTTTGTCATGGTTGGTCAGACTCCTAGAGGCTGGTTGCTTCGTACTCTTGTACTGGAATTGATCCTATTTTACTAACTCATAAGGAGGGCTTTAAGCTAGCCTCCTAGGTGGGGCCAGGGCTACCAGAAGGTAGCTTCCCCTGGGGTGAGACTTCAGTTTTTTTTTGGGAGTTATATATTTGCCCAATTAAGACCAATCCACCACTTCTTCCCTTCCCTTTCTCAAGCACTGACACTCCATCAAGACCAGTTTCTATGGTCTTTAAGACTTTTCAGTTATTAAAATATCCAAATTAAAATACGAATGTATCTTATCCAAGTCATACCATGTGTTTATATTAGCCTCCAGTTGACAAAAGAATAGTTTATTTTCCCATAAATTTATTGTCTACCTGTTTCTATTAAATGATTTAAGGTGGCTTATATATGAAGTACAAACTTCACATAAAATTGGAAAATGAAAAATAAAGATAGTTATCAGGAATTGTGTAGAAGCAAGGAAAGGGAGGATGATAATTTCAAGAACTGGGGATCAAACGATGTTTACAATAATTTGACTCTGAGTTTCCAAGGCAAGATGGCCAAAACAAGAGGAAAATCTGATATAATTACTGTTTATTGAAAAAGATGAGGAGTAGTTTAGCAAGACATAAACTTTCCCGATACCATATTTGAAAACGTACTTAGAATATGTACTTTTACATGTGGGAGACTGGAAAATATGATGGATAATTAAATTTAAACCAGTTAACATATCATTGAGTATTAAGTGACATGTACTCTGCTGATTATTAGAGAAAAAGAAATGAATAAGACACAGACACTGTTCTCAATGCATTTGATTGCTATCAAGTTTGATTAGTGTAATAATAGAAGGACACACAAGGTATAGATCTGCCACAGAGGAGAGACCAATGCACTCTATTTCAGGTTGTAATAGAGAATATCAGAGATGGCTTCCCAGAGGGGACAATACCTGGATAGGGTTTTACAGAATAGACTAAAATTAGATAATTGAACAATGATCAAGGAAGGGTTTTCTGGGCAGTACAAAGGCCAGGGAGTATAGATTCTCATGGCCCTATATTAGGATATGTTATGCTGTGGTAAGAAACAACCCTCATATCTCAGTGACTTACAATAGCAAAGATTTACGCCCCATACTACCTGCCCAATGAAAAGTAGTCCAATGTAGTTCTGCTCCACTTCATTTTCACTCTGGATCCAGGACCGATGAAGCAGCCTCTATCTGAAATATTGACAGTGGTCATGGCAGAGTGAAAAGGCACGTGGTGATCATCATTTGTTCTTATAGCCTCTGCCCAGAAATGACAGGTGTCACCAATGCCTACATATCTTTGCCCAAAGCTGGTCCCATGCCCGTTCCTGAATATTAGTTGGAAGGGATGTTTAATCCGCCCCAAGGAAGGATGCTACAGTGAAGGAAGCAGGATATTTGGTAAACAGAAATTTCATCTACTACAAAATCTTTCTGAGAATTTTAAGTAGTTCGATGTAAGAGTGTAAAGTGGGATTGTGAGGAGAGGAGATTGGAGAAGTGCTTAAGGACATGTGTATCATGTTAAAGTACTTAGATTCTATCCTAGAGGTGTTAGGGCACCACTGAAGGGTAAGAAAGTGTGACCATATTTACATTTTATAAAGATCACTATGGGTCCACATACCTTTTCCCAAACCCTTGGAACCACATGTGAGTCAGAATTGAGAATTTTTCAGATTTCAGAAAAGTATAACAATGCATATGCTATTCATTTTTTGCCCCAAGTGGAGGCCCTCCATAATCAAACACATTGATGTTTGTTCAGTGTAACGTGTGTTATTAAAAATAAGATAAATGAAGATTGTAAATGGCATTATGTTTGTTAAGAGCTGGTTTTACCACATGAGTTTGTACCGCATTTGCTATTTTCATATTGGCTTATGAGAAGCAATCAGTAAACTTCCAGGAATTTTGAGAGTCAGTTGTTAACTTTTACAATTAATTTTATAAAAATTACCATTAAATAAATTAAAAACAAAGGTAAGAAATTTCAAAACACATCACTTCCTCATTATATTACTGCATTTTACTGTTATGTAAGTTCTTTACACCTATTCTACTTGTATGGTGGATGCACTAAATAATGGTGTGCTACTGTACATCTCTTCCCAACTCTGCATTCGGTGATGTCACGTTGGTAGTTTGAAATCAACCATGGATGCACTGTTTTTGCCATGGAAATCAGCAAATGCCACAGAGCAGAGCTTGGTTGTTCTGTGTTATGCTTGTTATGGTTTCTTAAGAAACCAATGGAGAATATGTTAATAGTGCAAATTAAACTTAAAAGTGTGTCATTGTAGGTGTTACATTGTAATAGCACAAAAACATTGAGAATATATTCTTCTGGTATTTGAAATCTATTATCCCATTCAGCAGAAAGTCACTCTTTTCATTGATGCACGGATGCAGGCAGCTGCAGAAAGGTTATTGTCAGGCAGAGGCTGCAAATTTGCAGAGGGATCATGTTCTGGGCCCCAGCAGTTTCCAGTAGCTTGTCTCACACCCACACTGCTGACACCCAGCCTTGGCTGGAAATTATAAGCCTTTCCCTCCTGCAGTATCCTTATAGTTCCCTCTACTGTGAAAATGAAACATGCTGCTCACTTTAAAGGAGAAATTAATTCCATTGCTTATCCTAGAGCAAATATTGAAAGGAGTGTTCTGAGCTGAGGCAATAAATTGATTACTGACAAAGCTTTGATTTGTAGGTCTTTGTGTTTTAATTGTCTGTGAGGAAGGAATCCAGGGGAACACTTAGGTTGTGGCCTAGGAAACTGGTGTGTTGACTTGCCACCATTGTAGATTTAGGAGGAAACAACGGTCTTTTATTGAAAAACTGCCATATGACAAATCTTGTAGAAGGAACTTCGTGTACACAATCTCAGTTTTTCCAACAATTTTGTCATCCACCTTTTACAGAACTTGTTGAGTTCATTTTTTGGGAAAAAAATGTGTGTGAATTGTCCATAGGTCATCCACATAAAGATTTTGAGTAGACAGTTTATGTGTCCAGATATGATCTTCAAAAGTATTTTTCAAAAGGAACAGGAATCCTGACTTTTTTTTTTCCATATAGAATTGCCTAGTAAAAAAACTAAGGGCATAAATAAATGTTAAGTCAATAAAAGTATTTTCCAAAGGATGTCACCTAAAGTAGTTCAGGTGAGCGGTTTTGTGATGTTCTTAGTTGATACAGATATCTTGGTCAATGAAATTAGAAAAACAAGTTTTAAGGCCATTGGGAGGAGGACACAGAGGATAGAAAGAGAGTCCCAGAAGGGGATTGGTGAAGCACAACAAACCCCAGCGAGATCCCAAATTAGCTGAGACCAGAAAAAATACCTTAAGGAGTCTCGGCTTAGGACCAGGCTGCCAGCCCAGCCCAGCCCAGCCAGTTTACTTTGCCGCTTCTGCTATTAAGATAGATGGTGTTTACCCGAACCTCATTTCCTCCCTTCAGGCTTCTTCTTGGCCCTTTTGGGAAAGGAGTTTTAAAAGAAATCACGTGCTCCCTTTTATAAGTGATCCATTAAGCCAGCACCCAGCAGAACATT
>PVKH010040859.1:0-11015 GCA_004027955.1 Chaetophractus vellerosus
TCACCCCCACTAGAGTTTGAAGTATGAAGACAGAACTTCTCTGGTTTAGTCACTGCTGTATTCTTGGTGCTGAGAACATTGTGGAAATTTGTTTATTGAGTGCTAGGCTCTAAGGATATGGTGGTGAATATAGTCCTTGCCTTCATGAACTTAAAATCTAGTGAAGGGCCAGCTATCAAACAAGGAAACACACAATTAAATCATAATAGGTGTTATGGGTTGCCTAAGTGTTGCCTCTTGAGAACCTCCTTGTTGCTCAAATATGGCCTCTCTCTAAGCCAAACTCAGCATTTGAATGCATTACCTTCCTGCCAGCGTGGGACATGACTCCTGGGGATGAGGCTCCCTGGCAACGAGGGATTACTAACAAGAGCCAACGGGCAATACAACTGGAAAAAGACTTTGAATAAAAGGGGGAAATGGTAAAGACAAATGAGTTCATAGGGCTAAGAGACTTCAAAATGAGTCGGGAGGTCAACCCAGAGGTAACACTTATGCAGATCCCAGTAGGACCTCCTAGGCTTCCAATATGGATATCATCCCAAACAGAGGGGCTCCTGAGGACTCTGGAGACATCCAGGTCCTATATCAGGGCAGATAGCCCCAGAGTTTGGTGCCTTACCAGTGGGCCCTAATTTGGAATCCTTGCTCCTGAGAGTGACAGAGTCTGATCAAAATATGTCTTCACTGCACGTGGTCCATCTGTCTCTTCAATTCAAACCTATATGTGGTGCCAGAGTTTTAGGTGTACTTCCAGAGAGTGGAAACTATGGGCTGTCCATGTGCCAGCTGGGTCCAGAGGCTTGGTGGAGCTGCAACTCCTACTCTACAACTCAACGGACTCACCCAGGACACCTAGTGGGGAGATGATGATGGACAACGGCTATCCCGGGGAATGGAGAGAATCTGCAGCTGCAGGCAGGATAATCTCGTCCATTTTATCCATGGGATATAAGCCCCCTCTCACTTGGTGGTGGAGGGGACATCACCATCCCAGACTCCTCGGGAATGGGGGAAGAGCTATGGACTAGAGTGGCCTTGCTGATGTCCTGTTAGAGACTTGTGATTCACGCAATGGAAGAAAGTACAAAATTATGCGGAGCCAGTGGCCACTGGATGCTTTGGGGGCAGGGAGAGGGAAGGGCAGTTGTAATACGGGGACTTTTTTGGGACTTGGGAATTGTCCTGGGTGACATTGCAATGGCGGATATAGGCCATTTTATATCATCATATATCATGCAGAACTGTGTGGGAGAGAGTGTGGTCTACAGTGTGAACTGTGGTCCATGCTTAGTGGCAAAGCCCCAAAACGTGTATATCTATTGCAGGTGATGTGCCACACTGATGAAGGATGTATATGTGGGATGTTGTGGAAGATGTGGGAGGTGGGGCATATGGGTACCCCTAAAATTTTTGTGTGACATTTATGTAATCAATGTATCCTAAAAAAAATTAATTAAAAATGTAAAAAATGAATAAACAAATAGATGATGGGTATATATAAACCTTTACATAAATGTAAAAAAAAATCATAATAGATAACCACATTTTTTTAAAGAGAAGTCTTTACTCAGTTCTCACTCCTTCTTCACTCATAATGTGAAAAATGGTTCACTTCAAGGCCACCAATGAACTTGTAATTGACAATTCTAAAAGAACTATTTTTAGAATTTATTTTGCTTAACTTCTTAGAAACACGTGATCCTCTTGGCCATCCTCTATTCTGTCCTCCCTGGAATGTTATATCATCCTCTCTGTATTCCTCCTCACTCTAATGGTTCTTTCTCAGTTTCTTTCTCTCATACTTCTATCCTCCTCATACAAGTTTCTCTCAGGGTTTTTCTCAGCAATTTTCTTATCTTGTGCTCTATGTATAATCTAATGTAATATCAAATATGTATTTATGACTCCACAAAGACCTTGAGCCCTGGCCTATTTCCTAAAATCCAAGCCAATATTTTTTTGGGCAAAGGGCATCTCTAATCAACTATTCCACTGGCACCTCAAACTCAGCATGTCTAAAATCAAAGTCATTATCATCGATTGTAAGCTTATTTCTCCTCTAGGCTCCTCCATCTCTGCAAAAACCAATGTTTCTCAAAGTGGGGTCCCCAAGGTAGCACCATCAGCCTCACCTAGGAACTTATTAGAAATTCTTGGACTCCACTCCAGAAGGACTAAATCTGAAGCTTTGCAGATGGGCCCAGCCATCCTCCGGGTGATTCTGATGCATGTTGAAGTAGAAGAACCACTGATTAAAAGCTTCACAGTCACCCACTCAAGTAGAAATCTTAAGTTTGTTCTATACTCCCTGCCCAGTCACTGAGAAATTCTAATTGATTACCTAACCCACCCAAGCACTGAGTTTTTCCTCCTCTCTCCACACTCATCTTCTACTACTATAGCCCTCACCGTCATTCGCAGAGAGTGTCCCTCAGTCCATCTCCACCCTGGGTCCGGGACCTGGAACCCCACAAGACTCTACACCATAAACACCACATTTTACAAAGATTTCCTTCAACTACACCTGTACTTGAAGCCTATAGGCCTTTGTTGTGAGTTTTATACAGTTTAATTATAATACACCAGTTTGACTTTAGACATAGTATTTCAGTTGAACATAAGTTTGTGATTGGCTTCTATTTGAATGTTTTAAAAGTCCTTTGAGCCTGGGTAAGAAGAGTCAGAAGTGCATCCAACTGGACCCACAGAAGGAAAGACACCGTGGCTTCCTCTCAGACCACCTGGGGCAGCGTGTTGGAGATTCTGCACTGCCCTTGTCAAAACCCACTGACAGAATTCAGTTCCTTCTTGGGACCAGAGTGGCAGGGATGGGGGATCAATCTGTAGGTTTTAATAATGGCTCCATCCACCTTTTTCCCGCCTGTATGTCTTTATGGAATGGTAAGAAACTATAATCCTGCAGTTGTCTCCCTATCCAGGAATTGTCTTTATCCTTTCTTCAGCCTTTTTCTAAAAAACAGCTTCATCGAGTTATAATCAACATACAATGAACTTTACATTTTTCAGGGGTACAATTTGATACTTTATGTGCACATATATGAAATCATCAGGATCAAGATAATAACATATCTATCACCTCCAAAAGTGTCCTTGTGCCTCTCAACAATAAGAAAGCAACACATTAAAACATAGTCATAAGATTTGAATAGACCCTTCACCAAAGAATGTATACAGATGGGAAATAAGCAAGTGAAAATTTGCTCAAAATCAATAGTCTTTAGAAAAATGTAGTTAAACACAATTAGATTCCACTGTACACCCACGAGGATGGCTACAACTAAAAAGCCAGGTGTGGAGCAAGTGGAAATCACAAACTGCTGGCGGGAATGTGAAATGGTGCAAACGCTTTGGAAGACATTTTGTATCTGCTACATATAAACTACATACCCTAGGCTTTTAAAGAGAGGCGGTGGCACTTTATATGTATTTGTGCTTTTTATCCATATTCTGCAAATCTGTATCTTTAATAAAGGCCCACTGATTTAGCAGGAAATGACCCTGATTCCAGTCCTTCCTCTGGATCTAGAAAAATATCTCTTAAATAGACAAATATACCACCTAGAGTAAAAGTTCAGATTTTATTTCCTGTGTGATTAGACTGGTTGAAAGGAGGAACAATGAATAGGAAGCATGTGTCCTAATGGTCTCCCAGCCAGCAATTTGACTACTATTCATCTATTCTCCATGCTATCACTAGCTTTCTATCCACAAACGAAGAATATCACACCCCAAGCCCAATGGCTTCTATTCTCTGAAAAATCTTAACTTAATCCCTGGGCCCTTAACGACCCAGTCATAAGAAAGAAATTGCATCTAGGCCGTTCTCCTGCCTGCCTTCCTGAGCACTTTGAGCCTGTGCTTCCCTCTGCCTAGAATATTCTCCCTAAATTCCCCTTTCCCTATCCATCAGGTGACTTCACACTCAATCATCACCACCAGGGACCCTTCTCAATTACCCCCCCCCCTCCAAAATAGTTGCTTGTTTCATTTTTTCCATTTTAATATTAATTTTTTGCCTCAAAACTTGAGTCTCAAAGTGTGGTCCTGCATCAGGACCGGATTCCTGGACCCCACACCCAACCTCACAATCTCTGTGGGTAGAACTTGGGAATCTACATTTTAACAATCCCTTCCCAAGCAATTCTTCATGCACAAGTAATTTGAAAACAACTACGCAAAACCATGAGCTTTCAGTTTGTTTATTTTAAGTATACTCACATATACTTCTTGCCCCATTACTAGAATCATGTCAGTCACTAGCCTTCTATTTGATTCTTGGAAAGAGCTGTGACATTGCTTCCCCCTTGCTCTCCCATACTACAATCACAACAAAGTATCAGCAGCAGTGTTAATGGCAGTGGCTATTATTTACAGAGTACATTTGATATAACTTTAAATAAATCATTTTCTCTAATCTTCACATTAACCTGCAAGACAGAAATTTTCTTTTCCTTTTAGTTGAGAAAGTACATACAATTAACTAACTTGGCAAGGTCACAGAGCTAGAAAAGCAGTACTGTGCAATCTTTAAGCACATGGACTGGAGGGTTATTCCAGATCCAACTTCTCCAATTCCTGGCTATGTCATCACTGCATGTTGCTTCACCTCTCTAAGCCTCTGTTTCCTCAACTAATAAATGGGAGTTATAATTGTATTTTCCTCATAGGATTGTTGTGGGACTTGAGAGAGATGCTCAATGGAAAGAGTTTAACAAAGTTCGTGGGACATATTGAGTAAAGAAAAATATACATATAAACTTCATGCATGCAGACTGGCACCAAAGTTTATTTTCTCATCATGTTGATTCTCAAAATCCTATGCTTTCCTTCAGGTACAATGCTCTCTCTTCACTTCTTTGCTTTTGCTAATTCATCTGCCTTTCACCATCCAACTAAGCGTTCTTTTCTCAGACCACACTATGAAAACAGATAATTATGTTATCATTCATCCCTCAAGTCTAAGGATTGCATCTTCAAAAATCATCCATACCTCAGAAAACTAGACGGTGCTCATAGAATCTAGGATGTACTTCTTTCCCATTACTTATTGCGTGTTGTGTATTTGTCTACCTATGTCTCCCAACAGACTCTGAGGCTAGGGCAAGGGCTGTGTCTTTTTTCAGTATACCTCAATAGACAGAACAGAGCTCAGCTATGGAACATACTCAACAGATAGTGGAAGAATGGGTGTAGCAAGGCAGGGATGCATGGAAGGAATGATGAACACAAGCTGTTATCAAGGCTGCCCTCCAAATCAAGATGGGAAAGGACTGAAGAGAAAGGAGAACGGGGATTCAAGAAACAGGTTACCAATACCGCATTTAGCTGGGTTCCCTCCCCTGAGGCAAGTGACAAACTTAAATGTCAAATGTTAAGGAAGGAAACACATAAGTAGAAAGGATTCAGGATCTTTTCTCCTTCCTCTGCCAGGTCCTTGGAAACCTAAGTTTACCTCAAAGCATGGAACCTGGACCTCTCCCAGCACTGGAGCAGTAAGTGGCATCAATACCAGCAAATCACTGGAAGTTCCTCAGAAAATAGTGCCCCAGAGCAGTGCTTCTCAAACTTCATGCACAAACTTTGTAACCAGCGATGTTAAAATGCAGAATCTGTTTCATATGTTCTGGGATACTATAGTTTTTCTTAGATTTTACTGTGTTTAGGAAGGAATTTCACAAAATTTATGGGCAATCTTCAAAAACAAACAAAAAATAGTAGTGAGGCATTTTTATTCTAGACCAGTGTTTCTCAGCTTTGGCTGCACATTAAAAACTTTGAAATATTAAAAAAAAAACCACAGTACCAGACCAACCACCCCTCCCCACCCCATCAATTAATCATAATTTGGGGGATCCTCTTAGCAGATGATTACTATGAAGCTTGTGTGGGTACCCTGTTCTACCAGTCAATGAATGCTACTCAAAGCGTGATTCAAGCCTGGGGCAATCCTTGAACTGTTTGCCACTGGTCCCTGACAAGATAAATACCAAAACTAAGAGTAAGGCTTTCGAAATTTGTGCCAATCTAACAATTAAAACAAATACGCTAATAGGAAAAAAAGTTGACTTGGAAAGAAACATTTTTGGTCCCAAAGGACCAAAAGAAGACATCTGTATAACTAGACACCCACCATTAGTCCTGAGGATAGGCTGGAACCCTGCTTTCCGCTGTTACCTCTTAAAGCTAAAGCACTTGAGTCAGTGATGAAGTCCTCAGACAGGTCCTTCAGGGCACCTGGGTAAAACAGGGTTAATGAGCAGGCATGGGGTAGGTGGGGTTACAAACCAGGAACACATGCCTTCTCAGTTAGATAGTTTTCTTTCAGTTTAATTGCTCTTAAAACACACACTCTCTCACATGACACGGAAGGTGAGAGCTGAATGAAGTTTTCTGGGTAATGGCTTGAAATGTTTTCCTTATGAGAAGTGGTGTTGAGTTACAGCCTGCCTACCAAGAACTGGGAGGAGAGAAGCCACGGCCCAGCCCGACCCTCTCCCCCACCCCCCTCGCCTTTCCTTGGGCTTGTGAAGGTGGACATGGGCTCAATGAGACAAGATGAATGATATGTTGAATTATCGTGTGGCTGGAATCGACTGCTCCGAGGGTGACCTAAGGCCAGCATTTACCAGGATTTAGCCAGGGGCCAGCTGAGCAGGCACAGATGCTCGGCTGTGAGATGCCACGCAGGCAGAGACTGACAAGCAGTAGGAGCTGAGCTTTCCCCTTGGACTGCCGTTTCCTGCTGTGTTCAGGGGAGGGGGGCACTCTCTGGCAACTCTGCTGCTGCTGCTGCTACTACTACTTCAGCTCCTCTCCACTCAAGGTAAGCAGGCTCAAAGGGAAGGCAGGCTGCAAGGGAAGCCTTTGTACCATGAACAAGATCCGAAAGTTTTTCCGAGGAAGTGGGCGCGTCCTGGCGTTTATATTTGTAGCTTCTGTCATCTGGCTGCTCTTTGACATGGCAGCTCTCCGCCTCTCATTCAGCGACATCAACACTCGTGTCCTCAAGGAAGACATTGTCAGGAGGGAGCAGGGAGGGTTCAGAGTCCAGCCAGACAAAATGAAAATCCTTTACGGTAGCATAAAAGAGATGAAGCCCCCACCGAGGGCATATGGAAAGGGGGCATGGGGCAAAGAGAACTTTAGAAAGACTGAGGAGAGTGTGCTCAAGGTTGAGGATCATTTGGACCAAACACAGAGGGAAAGAAAGAGGCAGAATGCCCCAGGAGGGGGTAAAGTTGTGCCTTTGTGGCATCCTGCACATCTGCAGACCTTCCCACTGCCTCTTATCAAGCAGAAGACAGCGGGGCCAGACAACCAACCTGAAGCCTTCTCTCGCCAGGTGAGAACAAAGCAAATGACAGCTCAGGGAGCTCAGAAAACTCCATTCATAGCAGCAGAAGAAACTTCTTTTGTCAAAATATTTGTACACACAGGAATTGTCAGTGTAAACCAAGAGGCCTTGAAAGGTCATAGTCTCAACAGTGACACATCAAAACAAGCAGCTGAAAGGGACCTCAATGTGAACATCAGTCTTACCACTGACAGACCAAAGCAGCAATCACAGACAGTAGCCCATGAGAGGACACGCCCTGCCAGCCCACCAGTGCCAAAATCTGGGGAAATGATAGTCTTAAGCGAAACAGAGACTCAGGGCAAAGAACAAAATGCAAATAAACACAAAGACAATAAAGGTCTACCCTTTTTCAAGTTCACTGCCAATTCTAATGTCTTAAAGAAGCAATCTATTAATGAGACACAGATAGGAGGCATGCCAAAGGATGAGGGCGCTAAAGTGGCTCATGGGAAGAAATTCGATTTCTCTGAAAGCCATGTTGTGATTATAACCAAAGAGGAGGAGCTAAAGACAGACACCAAAGAGGTCTCCCATTATAAAACCAGAACTATAGTTCAGAAAGTATTGGATGAAAGCCAAGGGAATCGTATTTCCAGGAATATAAGTGAGGCATCTTTCACTTCACTTGCCCTACAGAGAGCAACAGTGTCTCAAATCAACCCATCCTTAGCTGGAGAGCTAGATCCAGTAAGAATCAACTTAACTGTCAAGGCCCAGCCTGCAGAAAACAACCAAGATCATATAAAAGCTCATTTACCTGAAGACCATGGGATGCACCATGTGTTAAAAATTGATATGACACTTTCTCCAAGGGACCCCAAAGCTCCAGGCCAGTTTGGACGCCCCGTAGTTGTTCCTCCTGGAAAGGAGAAAGAGGCAGAAAGAAGATGGAAAGAAGGAAACTTCAACGTCTACCTTAGTGATTTGATCCCAGTGGACAGAGCCATTGAGGACACAAGACCTGCCGGGTAAGATCATTTCTCTTCTTTTTCCTCAATCCCAAGTGTTCTGGCTTTATGCAGAGATTTATTTCTAGATAATCTCGTGTGGTTTCAGGTCACTTAAAAAATGATAGCAGCATTAATCATTACACAATGCTCAAATGTTCCACCATCCACACAGGGAAAAAAAATACCCACTGTTTTCCCCTTCTACACTTCTCTGAGACTGTGACCCTCACCCTGTTTAAGTTCACGGCCCATTTCCTTTCCTATATTTGAATAATTAAATGAACTCAAATCATAATAAGATATTTATGAATGGAAGAGTTTAGAGTATAATTTCATTATAACAATGACAATGAAGTGAGTTGCTAGTTTTGGAACTTTTCATTATTATCAAGTTTATCAGGAGTATATTTAGGAAAGGAGTGCAGAGAAGGGGGCTCTATGCCTCCTGAAGTCATATCTTAACCAGCAGAATACTGCCTAATCATGAGGAATAATCAGCAAAATAGCATGTGACGAGCTGGCTTTACTCCCTAAAATTATATGTCCTTTGTAGGTGGGGATGAGAGACATTTCAGGAGTTCGGTTATACAGGAAGAATAATGTTAGGAAATGTCATTCAGTCAAAAATGAGAAAACACCTTCAGGAGGTACTTTCTTATTATTTTTAGGATAATAATCACTTATATTTGTACAAAGTTTTACCATTTACAAAGGGCCAGCATAAACATAAGATGAACTTCATAAGAGCCCCAGAAAGGAGATGGTAGGTGTTACAGGTGACAGTGCATCATTTTCCCAAATTTGTGCAGCTCTAAGGCTGCCCAGTGGGCCTCACCGAACCAGTTCTTCAAAGAGTTAAGTTGCTCTAACTATGTCACCAGAAGGAAGATCAAATCACAAATATTTGATCTGACTCAAATACAGTTGGAGTTCCTGGCCCTTTTTGACCCACTCATGTGTAAAAGTACTTTGTTGTCAGATATTCATTACCCATTAATTGATAACACAGCTCCATGTAGACCTTGGTATCCAATTCCCTAAGCAAAACAGTATTCACCTGGAAGATGCAATCAGAGAACATCAGGATTCAAACTTAGCACATGTATGAAAACAATGGCCTTTGGGAAAATTTTTCTTTGTGATATCGGTAGTCAATGTTACATTTTAGTAAGCATTACCGGGGGAAGGCAGATATAGATTAGCCTTTATTCCTATTAGTAAGAACATATATCACTATTAGTGTGATGGCAGCTACACGGAGGTGCTTCTCAGGTCCCTTAGCTACTGGCAAATGGCTATCAGCCACATATTAATTGCCTGTTTGGGCCAAGCACTGTTTGGGCCTTTCATATAACTCACCCTGCTGTACACACAACCCTGGTATAGAATACAAACATAACCAAAATAAAGATGAAGAAACCGATGCCATGCAAACTTAACTTATCTGCAATCATAGAGCTAGTCATTGTAGAGAAATGACACAATCACATGCTCAAACATTATGCTGTGCTATCTCCCATCTCTTGCTGATTGCCCTCCCTCTTCCCACCCCACTCCCAAAATAAGGGATCCCAAAATTATGTAGAAACACCTGTGGTCTGAAATCCTATATAAGACAGGAATTCACATAAGCCAGTTTTGAACTCAAAATGCAGAGAAATGAAGCAATCGCCCAGCAGACTCTTACAGCATCTAGGGAAATAATCAGATGCTGCACAGAAGCACGGGCTGCAGTTCCAAACCGGAGAAAGGGCAATTGAGTGAGGCCCAAAAGCAAGAAAGAATAATGTCATCAGCAATGTGATTTATGGAAGGCTTTCACTGGTATTCCTACAATTGGCCTATGGAAGTGAAGGGTTGCAGCCCAGGGAAGTTAGAGTCAGGCTCTGTCTTCTGACTGACATGTGTGCTTGGGAGGATGAGTCAGAGCATGTGGCCAGGACCCCTCCCTCTTATCACACAACCCACCTTGGCTAACTAAATATAGGCGTGCTGTTAGCAAGCTGCCTACATGGTGCTCTTTTGTGCCAGCGGGATCAAGGTGAAGTTTAGCCAGCTAGCTATGGGGCTCCTGAAATATTTACAGCCCTTTGGTGCCACTCTTCCTTGAAAGAGGAAAAAAATCATGTTTTTTGTTTCTTTTTTATCCAGAAACCCAGACTACAAATATATGCAAATTATGTATTCATGCGGATAAAGTTTGGAAGAAAATACAAATGAAAAACATTTGATGTATCAGTTTGGCAGGATTTGGAGTGAAGTTTTTTTACTTGGATTTTATATCTTTTCTGCCTTGCTAAAAAAATGTGTGATATGGCTTACAAGAATACATACAGTAATATTTTTAAAATAATCAGCATTAAAGGAAAATTGGTATATAATATAGTATGAAAACCTCAGAGAGAGAGAGAGAGAATCTGTAAAAACCCAGAATGGCTAACCTAAAAATGAGCTATAGTAGCAGGACAGCAACCTGTAAATTTTAAGAGCTCTGGGGATTATCTCCCTTACTGCCCTCTACATTTCCCCCAAATCATTACAGGTTGGTTAACACATCATAACTGCTTGTGGAATATAGAGTAAACAAAACGAAAGAATAAAAACCATAGATTTGTTAGTTTATTCATTTAAAATTCAATTCCCTTCAGTAAGGATAACTAGTTACTAGTAAATATCTTAAGGAT
>PVKH010040860.1:0-11016 GCA_004027955.1 Chaetophractus vellerosus
ATTTTCTCTTTGTCTTGAGTATTGGACATTTTGACAAGTATGTGTCTTGGGTTGGCCTGTTGGGATTTATACTGCTTGGGGTGTGCTGTGCTTCCTGGATATGTACATCCATCTCCCTCATTAGGGTTGGGAAGTTTTCAGCCATTATTTCCTTCAAAACTCCTTCTGTTCCTTTTCCCTTCTCTTCTCCTCTGGGATGCCTATAGTGCGTATGTTTGTGCGTTTTGTGTTATCGGTTAAATCCCTGAGTCCCTGCTGGATTTTTTCTATCTTTTCTACTATCTGTTTGGTTTCAGATGTCCTGTCTTCTAAATCACTAATTCTTTCTTCTGACTGTTCAAATCTGCTGTTATGTGAACCCGTCGTCTTTTTGATTTCTTGGATTGTGCTATTCATCGGCATCATATCCGCCATTTTATATGCATGTTTAAAATTTCTTCAGTATGTGCTCCCAGTGTCTTCTCAATATCCTTAATCTCTTCCTTCATTTCCAGAAGTTGGTCCATGATTAGTTGTTCTATGTTCTGCATCTCTTCCTGATTTTTGGTTTGTTTTTTGGATCGGTCCATGTCTTCCATTTTCTCAGTATGGCTTGTAATTTTTTGTTGCCCTCTGGTCATCATTTTATCTTGATGGTTTTATTCAGTTGATTAGCTTCTGTCTCTGCTCTAGAGTTTTATTTAGCTTGCAGCTCTGTGTGTGTGTTAAGATTTCTTGTTGATACTTTCTTCCCCCTGTTGTATTTCCTTGCTTTTTTCTATGTTACTTTGAGGGAGGAAGATTAGGGCCAGAGCAATAGAAAGTGGTAAGAAAGGAAAATGGATAATAGTATATTGATAAAAGTTTGAAGAGGGGCCATATCAGATTTAGTAAATTGATTATTTAACTCATGTAGGCAGTGTAGAGTTATAGGGGGAAAATTGGAGTGCCTACAATGGAATGGGGAATTAAATAGAGAAAAATATATAGAATATTTTATATGGCCAGAATGATGAGAGAGAAAACTAATAAAGAATAGGCCTAATGAGAAAAAGCTAATACAAAGAGAAAGAAAGAAGAGAGAACAGAATAGACAAGATAGAAGTTAACAGGGGTGAAGTTGAGAGCAAATGAAAAAAGGTGGAATGTAATAACCACAACAGAAAGCTGAAGGTAGAAAGATGAAGGAGGGAGAGGAGGTAGTGTTGGTAGACACAATCACTATACACAGAGGATGAAAAGTCAAGGATGAAGAAGACCAGCAAAGAAGAAAAAAGCTATCAGCACCTAATTTTAAAAACAAAACAAAACAAAACAGAAAACACCAACAACAAGGAGGAGAGAGTAGAGGTAAGAAGCACACAAGCATTCAATTAAATCTCAAGGAAAAACAGCGTTCCTTTTGGGCACTTGTGGAGCCTCTCAGCTTGTGTTCATCAATCAATTGCCTTGCCGCCTTCTCTCTGCAGGCTTTGAGGCAGAATTTAGTGATTAAAGCAAGTCAATGTGTTTCTATTTTTTGATGTAATAAGGGTCCTTAAAGAACTCCTCTTCTAGACCACCCCCTCCTGTGAGGGGACCCCAAATAGGCTCATGGAGACTTATCCATTACTTCCCACTGCCTGAGTCCGCCAGGGGAGTTGAAACTGTGTTACTCATCACGGAGCTGTAAAATGGCTGGGACCGCCCTTTGCTGACCCTTGCGTCCGTGCCACTGTTAAGCAGATTCGCCTCTCCCCTCAGCCCAGCACCACTTCCAGCCGGCTAATACACTCCCATAAATTGATAGGGGGTTCCAGTGACCAAACCCACAGAAAGGAAATGCCTCTCCACCCCCTGTCAGAACCTTCCCACTCTCGGGGTTTATTTCCCCCCTCACAGGTCTGCTGGTGAGGATTCGGACTGCCCAGCCCCCCTTGCAGAGAACAGGACACTGCCACCCATGTTTCCAGCTGGGGAGTAAAGAACTCACGACTTTATGCTGAACAGTCCAACTCACACTCCAGTTGACTCCCAATCGATGCACTTAAAACACCCGTGTCCCAGTCTCCCAGCACAGACCACGCTGTCTGGCTCCCATCCCCAATCAACCTTCCTCTGTTTCAGAGCCGGTGAGTGTGCACCTAAATCAATGCCATCTTGCCCCCTCCCCTTCCCCATAATCTTTGAAAATTGCATTGACTCTCTGAGCTGGGTGGTCTCATCTCCAAGTGCGGAGTTCTGGGGGAGGCCTCCCAGGCCTTGAGGCATAGGTTCTTTGGGGGATTAGTAGGGAATTCTTCAGGCATCTTCCACCCCCTCTCAGGTTGTCTGAGGATAGGGAAGGTGCAGATGGTGCCATGTGCATTGCAGGGTGACAGAAGGTGGTGCTGTCATGACTATTTATTCTCTTTGTTGGCAGAGCAGACCCCCAGGACAGGAGGCAATGCAGAGCTTCCTTGTGCTGCTGTGCAAGAGTGGGGGCATCTGTCTGTCATCCTTGGGCCTGATGGTCTTTGAGGAAAGGTTGTGCCAGCACCTGTAGGATGACCTTGCCTAGGTGGAGCACTTGGTGGAGGCCTTGCTGGAGAGCTGGCTCTTCCTGTACCTGCTGGACAGCAATGATGTGGTACTGGTGTGTGTGCACATGCTGGTCCAGAAGGAGCAGTACCAGGCCACCTGCTGGTTCCTGGAGTTGGGGCAGGGCAGAATGTGGAAGAAAGAGGGTGCCTTCAGCCACCCTGAAAGCAGGTGTGAAAGCAGGCACCCTCTTTTAAATTTTAAAATGCATCCAGGGGCCCAAATCACCTGAACTCATTTGACAGCAAACCTGACCCATGTTGATGTGAAACTATTTTTTTTTAAGATTTATTTATTTTATTACATATCTCCCCTCCCCCACACTGTGGCGACACGCCGAGACTGGTCTCTGCGCAGGCGCAGCTTTCCCTGCTTGTGGGAGGCCTCTGCTTCCATTCACGGCTGGCTCTCAGTTTGTGGATGTGAAACTATTGATGTCTTTACTCACTTAATAATGCAACTTGCCACATAAATACATACATGGTTGACTACAGAATGCTGATACAGGTGACATTAGTTATATGGGGTATGCCTTGTATACCTTCGTAAAATCTTAAAATTCAGAATTCCAAAGTGCATCTTGCTAAAAAGATTTCCAATGAGGGATGCAGGACCTCTTTCCCCCTCAATCTGACCGTATAATTCAATCCTTGCATGATTTATGTTGAATTTACCTTCTAAATGCTCTCAAATCCACCTAGTACTTTGTCTTGCCACTCCCCACACCCACAAAGCTAACATACTGTCTACCTTACCAACTCTCACCCTGCTGTCTCTTGCCACCTGAATGTGTTGTTCACCAAGCAGCCAGAGAGGTTTTTACAAGTGCAGAGGGGATCCTGACAGGTGCCTGCTTCAGTGGCTCCCAGACACCATTCTCCAGCACCACCTGCTGCCCAGATTCATCTACCAATGGCTGTGTTGGCTGCCCTTCTGTCCTAGACAACCTGAGATCATTTCCCAACTCAGGACATTTGCACATTCTATTCCCTCTCCTGGGGGCTGGAGCCTGGCTCCTGGTGTGGTTGGCACCTTCTGACCATTGAGGTTCCTATGTCAATGTCACTCCTCAGAGACTGACATTGGCCCTGTTAGGTAGCTCACATTTTTTACCACCCCCACTGCTCCTTCCTTGAGTTATAATTACAGTCCCATTTACTAGTTTACCTGGGTATCATCTATCTCCCCTCACTACACTACAGGTGCCCAAGGAGGGGTCACCTTGGTTTTGCCCATCACAGATCCACATACACCCCACAAAATACCTGGGCCAAAGGAGGGCTCAATCACTGCAAATTTGCTCAAAAGTAAAAGAATGATGGGAACAGACACTGAAGGCCTGATCAGAATTGAAGGAACCACAGTGAAGGCAATCAGAGGCATCGGAGATAACAAAGCCTGTGGGCAAGGTTCCCCCAGCTCAGCCAGGTGGACCAGGGAGGCCTCTCTGAGGGGATGGCCCTTGAACTGAGGCCTGAAGGTAAGATGGAGCAACAAGACCAAGACTGGGAATGATTCCAGTCTGTGCAGCTCAGTTGGAGCTGGTGGGGATGTTCAGTGTAGGGTACCTGACAGCTCCCACCAGGTGAGGACATGATCAAGCTACAACCACACAGGCACAGGGGTCACACATAGTGTGGGAGGCCCCACATCCATGAAGAGTCACAGTCCAGTGACACCAGGGCTTTTCTAGTTCCCTTGAGAGAAAGCTGAGCAATTCTCAGTGTCTCTGGAAGAAAATTTGTTGTCCTCACCACAATGGTCCCAAGAACATCAGTTTAGTGAGTGTTTCTCACATGAAAGGCCAGTGTAGGACACTGAGAAGGCTCACCATGGTGGATGATGGGGTTAAGTAACTGGTGACCAGTATGCCCACAAAATGCCATCCATTGGTGCATAATTGCCAGGCACAGAAGGGGTCCCTGGTCCTGCTCAGCCCAGAGCACAGAGCCCTGAGGCCAGCCTTTATAGGGGAAGTGAAAGCCCTTCAAGATAGACATGAGTCAAGCATTGGCAGGCCACATTCCTCATCTTCCTGGCCCTGTAGCTGGAGGCCCATTCCTTACGTGAAGCTGATGGAATAAGGATGGTGCTGGTGGCCTAAGTGGCTGCCTGATGCTAGGCTGACATCCAAGCCATTGTTGAGGCCCTTATCCCAGTATACCTGTGACCCTGTTGTGTCTTATCCTCCTTTTCCTTTTAACATTATGATATCAGCATCTCTCCTGGCTTCCCATCTGGTTCCCTTCTCAGCCCAACCCAGCCTTTCTGTGTGACCCTCATCTGGTTCACCTGACCTCTCTGTGCCTTTGCTTTCCAACCTGTGAAGTGGGGCTAGTGGGGAGGACCTGCCATGTGGAGTTGCTGCAGAGATTATCTGGGTTAACCAAAGTCTTGGGGTCCAGTCTGAAAGATACTGAATATTCAATGAGTATTAATTCTGTAAATTATTAGTTACATGCTGCCTGGAGTTCCTTTAATGCACCAACATTTGTTTAATCCACTTTGAAGCTCTTGCTAATCCTTTGCAGTTTTCAGTATTGTAGCAGTTCTCCTTTAGGGTCATTCTAAATACAATTGCTAATGTGTTTCAGGTTTTCAGTATTTGCATTTATTATGTTCCTGGTGCCAGCCACTCAGAGCTTAGCATCTAATCATTTCTTCTCACATGCCACAGGAGGACAGGGGAACACAGCATGACTCATGATGTGTGGGCCCCACAGCCAGTCAGGGCTGAGTCCAGATGAGAACCCAGGTTCCCAAACATGGCTGTGGTCTCTTCCCAGGCACCAGACTGTGGGAGCCTCTGCCCACCGAGGGATGGTGTTTGCTTGTCCTGCAGGACTCTGCAGGGCACTGAGATGTTGGAGAGTCCAGGCCTCCACCCTACCTCCTGGCCCCTGTCTGCCCAGAGACTGGCTGCTGCACTCTGGCTGCTGGCAGCAACATGATGGATCCCCACTGGCTGCCTCAAAATCATGGCTTATGTCCCTCACACTGGCATCCTCCATGGAAGTTTATTTCCAGAATGGGCAGCTGGTCCATGGTCAGAAGCTGGACTTCATGATGCCCCATCCAGTCACCGCTGCAGCTGTGCCCCTGGCTGCCCTGGATGAATGCAACCCCACAGGTGAGTGTGCTCCAGACAGGACAATTATACAATTATTTTGCACCAGATGCCATGACCCCCTTGCATGTTGTTTGAAGGGGTAGAATGGTGGGAAAGTTCAGGATGTTCACTTTCACACAGTGTCATTTGAGTAGATCCAGAACCAATGCCACTGGAACAGAGGCTCTTGCCACAATTATTTCTGATTGCTTTTTGTTTATTTTGCATAATAAAATATGCACATTGTTAAGAGTAAGACAGTATAGAAAGAGTTAAAATGAATGGAAAGAGCTGCTGCCCCTCTGCAATGCTCAACAGTGCCATCTGACCTTATTTGTTAGTACCAGCTGGACAGAGAACAGTGACCTTTTTAGACTCCCCAGCTCTCCTGCACCCTCAACCAATGGTAAAAATATCATTATTGTAGTTTCTTTCCTAGTTATTATTGTAAGCACTGGGTACCTTAAAATAGCAGGATCTTGCAGCTTCCACCTTGTAAAGATGATACTTGCATTGTAACTCATCTTATCACATAAATTCCCACTTTTCTATGGATATATATATATATTTCTCTTTAAACTTTTCTTTTCCAGGAGTTTCTTTCTTTTTTCTTTTTTTTTCAATTTTTAATCAAATTTTTTTTAAGGATACATCGATTTACATAAATGTTACGCAGAAATTTTAGGAGTACCCATATGCCCCAACTCCCACACCTCCCACAACCTCCCACATATACATCCTTCATCAGTGTAATAGATATACACATTTTGGGGCTTTGCCACCAAGCATGGACCACTGTTATAGACTTGTGATTCACACAATGGAAGAAATTCCAGGAGTTTCTAATTGCTTTTCTTTTCTCTTACATTATCTACTTTTATCACATGCTTTCCCATCTGAAGGCCTCACTGCTGGGCACCCTCCTTCATTCTGTTTCCAACTGGAGTGAAGTCTCCCTAGGCCTGGGGTGGAGCCTCCTTACTGAGAGTTCTTAATTGCTTCTCTGGGTTTGCCCCACTGCATCTTGAATTGCAATCTTGTTCTTTCTCTCAGCACTCCATTTTTAGTTAGAGAATGTCTTCAATGAACTTTGCAAGATAAGGTGCCTGTGAGATAAAATTCTGAGATTTTATTTGTCCTCTCAGTTGATTGACAATTTGGCAGGAACAGAATTTAGACTTGAAATTTCTCGTCATCTCAGCAACTTGAAGGTATTGAATCATTATTTTGCTGCATGATATGTTGGTGATGATGAATAAGATATCTTTCTGGTGTTCATTCCTTTGCAGAAAACTTATTTTTAAGAGAGATTTTAGGTTCTCTTTATTTTTAATTCTGGTGTTCTGAAATATCACAATAATGATCCTGGGAGTGGGTCTTTTTAATTCCTTTTCCTGTAAAGCCTTTCAGTTTAAAGAAAGTCTCCTTTAAGTTCTGGACATTTCTTGTACTATTTATTTGATACATTTCTTTGATAATGCCCTTTCTCTGCATTCTCAGTCCTTTCTTTAGAGCACAAATTTTATTTAAATGTTGGAACCCCTCAACCAATATCCTATATCATTTCCCCTTTTTCTTATATTTTCCTATAATTTTTATATTTTTATTGTGCATTTATTCTCTTTTTTATCATGCTTTTGCAGATATTTCTTAAACTTTATAGATTCAACAATCCTATTGAATTATTTATTTTGAGAGTTGTGTGTTAAGCTCCAAATGCTCTTTCCAGATCTAGAATTTTCATTCTAATACACCATGTTACCAATGGAGATTAAAAATTGTCCCTCACAAAAGGCATGTTGAGGTCCCAACCCCTGGCCCTGTGGGTGTGAATCCATTTGTAAATAGAAACTTTGAAGAATGTATTAGTCAAGATTTTCCTAAACTGAATGAGAGTGGGCCTTAATCCAATATGGCTAAGTCTTTATAAACAATGGAAAATGGACACAGAAAGAGAAGTCACAGGGAGCAGCCAGAAGCTGGAAATTAATGGAACCCAGAAGATAAAGGAGAATATGCTGCCATGTGCATTGCCAAGTGACAGAAAAGCCAAAAACCCAAAGATTGCCAGCCAGCCAGAAGATACTGTTCCAGGCAGGAAGTGAGTCTTCTAGCCCCTGAAACTGTGGCCAATAAATTCCTATTGTTAAGCCCACCCACCATAGGGTATATGTTTTGGCAGCCAGGAAACGTATGCATTACCTTCTTATGGATGTCTTCTTTGTTCTCTGAGGATGCTAATTGGAATTAAAAAGAAAAAACAACTATGCATCAGTGCTCAAAAGGATCCTCTTAATGCTGGATTCTGGCCCTAGCTTGTACAGAGAAGGACTGAGAACCAGAAAGAGAATGTGGCTGGGGCCTTGCTCCTCAGGAAATGATTTTCCCTCTTTTCCTGTTAGACTTTCAAATGTCCACTTTCATATTTGCCTGTCCATATTTATCAGTGAGACTGAGGTGCTGCCCATGTCTGTGAGTGGGGACAATGTGGACTTCAAGCTGGGAGGAGGGGAGCTGGTCTTCATGCCAGGACCAGGAAATATGAGAAGTATCTCCATTAGCTTCCTTGAGCTTCCAAGATTATTCCCACCAGGTTTGTAGTATTCACTACTTGGGGGTTCCTGCTGAGTTCCCAAGCAGTGGGATGTGCACAGACACTTGGCTTGTGTTTGTTTCCTAGCTTCTAAAGCATATATCAAGCAATGGGTTGGCTTAAAAGCAGGAATTTGTTGGCTCATGTTCTTTTGTCAAGGCTAATTCCAAAATCCAAGTGTCGTCAAGGTGATGCTTTCTCCCAGAACAATGTGGCATTCTGGGGCTGGCTGCTGGTGATTGTTGGTCCTTGGCTTTTCTGTCACATGGCAAGGCACATATCAGCATCTCCTGCCTTCTTTTCCAGCCTCAATTGACTTTCAGCTTCTGGTCAATCACTCTGGATTTTCCCTCTCTGTGAACTTCCCTGTAAGGCCTTCCATAATAGGATTAAGACCCTTCTGGATTCAGCTGTTGCATATCTTAACTGATGCAAGGAAATCAACAGGTCCAAAGGATTAAGTTTAAGAACATGTTTTTCTGGGGTACATAGCTCCAATCCACCACAGTGAGTTACCCTGCTTTTGCCCCATGTCACTCCCTGCTTTTTTCCACAGCTCTATCTCAGAGGCCTGTCAGCCATGGGTGTTCCATGTGTTGAGTCTGCAAACTGTGGACATCTCACACCTGCTGGTCACTGCACCCCTGACTCTATGCACATTCACTGTTCTAGGCTCATGGCAATGTACTTTTCTTTCTCTTGGAGGGAGAAGATACAACATGTTCATCTACTATGTTTGAAATAGAGATGGTCAAATTAGCATATAAACTGCATTTCTTTTGCCTGAGAAGATTTTTAAGGCTTTTGAGGGAAGAGAAAATAGAAGAAAACAAAAGTTAGAGTCATATAACAAATAGCCACAAAGTTTAATGTGATTGGCATATTCTGCACAGCTGACCACAGGGGTTAGGCGGTAGCTCTCTGGATGTGAATGTGGTATAGGAAGGAGGGAGTGTTTGTAGGCCTGGCCAGGCAGCTGCCATTTTGTGTTTGAGATATGGAGACATCTATTTTTTTTCTTACAATCTTGTGGTCACAGGGCAGAAATTAATCTAGATTCTCAACTAGGTTTTCTCCTAAGTGTCCGTATACCCAGAACTGTTCAGATCAATGACAGCTTATCTTTAGGAATGAAAGATACTCTCCAAAACATTGGACATGCAGAGAAATTTGACAAGGAAGGTATGGAAGTGATACTTTACACCTAAGTGAGAACTAGGTAGAACCTGTGGTACAAATGAAAAAAGCCAAAGGCAAAACCCAAGGTCACAGGTAAAATGAGAAGGGCAAAGAATGGGCAGCAAAGCCCCACAAGGAACCAGCCACAGAGGCAGCCTGTGATGTCCTGAGCTACACATTCCTCATGGTTGGTGGGGGTGGGGTGAGGTGCAGGATCTGATGTTTAGTCACTGGGACCAGGGGCTGGTGGAAAGTCTGGAATTTGCCCTAAACACACCTGTGACTAAGCAAAATTTGAAGTCACCAAATTTCAACTTTGTTTTGATCTCTGGAAGCAAAGATCAACTCCAGAAAGGCAGTGAGATGTCTGTATGACTGCCTTTCTCAGAGACATGAGGACCTGGCAGAGGGTGAGGCTGGTTCACATGGCTGGGCACCTGCCTGCATCTCTGCTGCCACCTGCCCCTCTTCTTGCAGGGCCTGGTCATGCCCACAGGGCATTGTGCTCCTTCCTCCCAGCAGTGGGCTGTGCAATTTCTTTGCATATAAGACTGGCTGAACCACCCTGGGTGAGCCCATGGAGTACAAATCTGGATGGGGGTCCAGGTACTTCCAATGGACCAGCAGACATGCAGGTAGGGACTGCCTGGTGACATAGACCACACTGTAGCCTCTGGAATTCATCCTCCCCCAGAGGTAATTCCTGCAGAGCACTGTGCCCGTGATAACTCTTTACAGGACACAGATTTGGGGAGTGAAGGCTTAAGAGGCAAGTGCCCAATCCACAGACCAAGCAGGATGGCCCCTTCTTTGTGGATTTCTGGAGATGATAACTCCCAGCTGCTTCTACATAAAAATAGGGAATTTTCCCTTCAAATTACAACCTCCCCAAATCTGGCATACAGGGTAACTCCATCCTGTTACCTGAGTTTCTGAGTTATCTCAGTGGTCCTGAGCTCAAGGGTCTCCTCTTCCCTGATCACTCTGGGCCTATGAAACCTCCTTCTGGCATGTTCTTTGCCCAAGAGAGGGCTATCAGGGTTACTAAACAGCTTCAACATCCTGATTTTATATTTCATATTGTAGTGGTAAAGGGCTCAGCAGGTTCTTCCGCATTACAGGTGAGAATTTGCTGTTAAAGGTCAGAAATGGAGAAAAGATAACCAAGGTCATGTGGTTCATGTGTCATGGCAGGAGACAGGAGAAACAGAGAGAGAGGAGCAGTGAGTGCTGTGAGGGTGTCAAGGTGGTTCAGCAGGGACAGGTCCACCATCTCCTGTCCGATAGTGGACACCATGTCCTGTCATCACATCAGGTACCAACAATGTCAGGGCCCCTGAAAGCAGGGGTCTCCCTAATGTGGAAGCTCCACAGTACCCATGGAAAGCAGAATGACAGAGGACATGAGAGAGCAGGAGAGAGCAGTCCCCTAAACCACAAGCTCTGCTTGATGAAAGCAACTGTATTGTGAGAGAAACACACCACATGGCCTGCACTCACCCTTATCTTTATCACCTGCACCCACACAGACCCCTTCATGTGTGCATTCCTCTCCCCCAAGTAGCTATTTCATCCCTTATCTCTCTCCATACACACC
>PVKH010040861.1:0-11015 GCA_004027955.1 Chaetophractus vellerosus
GTCTTCTAAGATCAAATTGACCTTTGGCTTGTGCCCTCTCCCTCCTATTGCTTTTCCATATGATAGCCGGACACTATTCAGAGACAGTGAAGGGTCACACTCCCAGTAGAGGGCAAAGTACACAAGGAATCCAGCAGGAGAAACAAGAATCAGCTTCCCTCCTCCAGATGGATCTGTGAAAGAGAAGAGTTCAATCCATTGTACCTAGCAGTGGGATGGTAGTTTCTACATCGGGAACTGGCAGCTCACCCCAAGCCCAATATCTTGGTCCTCTTGCTCTCCTCTGGTGTTTTTCACTCTGCCTTGGGCTCCCAGCTCCTGGCCACAGAAGACAACCTTTCACCTTGGTGGCAGGCCTAGCCAAGCAGCAAGCTAGTGCCTCCCCCGCTTCTCCTGGCCTCAGCACATGACCAGGGAGGGGATTTCCTTTGGGGCTTTAACTGGGAATTGTTCTTTTGCTCCACGTCAGCTGGCTGCTGGGGGTGAGTCTTCAATAGTTTCATTTCCCTCATTTGGAATGGCGTTTTTAAGAACCAAAAATCAAAAACGGAAAGAGGAGAGGCCACCACCTACATTGGTACTACCCCACCTCTCATGGTGCCAATACCGGGAAAACTCAGGGGTCAATGTGGAGACCAAGGGCAACTGGGGGGATTCTTGGCTGAGAGTCTCTCCTGGCATGTTTACTCCTCTTTAACCCTTTGGAGTGGGAGGGTTGCTCTCAAATCCAGAAGTCAGCTCCTCTTGCTTCCTTTTGCCCAGGCAGTTTCCAAAGCTATCTCTGGATAATGAGCCCTTAGCCTCCCTGAGCCACTAATCCAGATAACTGACATCTGTGGGGACACTGCCTCTTCCTTTGCTGGAAACACTGTTTGACAGTATCAACATATGATCAAGGATTTTGTGTTGTGTAGAGATAACAAGATACTTACAAAACTATCCTGTCAGTGCCAGGGCTTGGCTGGCAGTTGGACAATGAGGGGAAGGGACATCCACAACTAACCATGGCCTAGTTCAGGTCAAAATGGAAGCCAATCATGGGGCAAGAAGAGTCATGGGATGGAGAGCACACAACTGGTAGGAGACTTCTTGACAAGCTTTCTGGAAGAGGTGGTATATGAACTGAACCTCATGAGATGGAACTGGGGGTGAGGGAGGGCACTGAAGAAGACAGAAGGAAGACAGGTGCATTGGGATCACACCATGTCAGGCAGAGAGACTGTAGGAAAGGAGATAGCATCTCTTTGTGCCTCTATAGGCACAAAGCTCATAGCTCTGCCCCAGCACTTCCCAGGGGCATCATAGGTCATGGGTTTATCATTCTCTTTCCCCCGATGCTGTGAGTCCTGGAGGGCAGGGACTATGGTTTGTTCACATTTGTATGTATCCCCAGCAAAGGTGTTCAGCAGAGGTTTCTTAAATGAATAAAGGTTAAAGTGTCATTTGCTCTAGAGTAGTTGGAGAGGATAAGGACTCTGGAAAAGTCATTTATTGGTCACTGAGAAGTCGTCTTTTTTCATAATGAGCTAATATAAATCCCAGAGTCAGCATGATCTAGTTCCCTCTCTCCTTTCTCTGATTTCATATCCTACCATTTTCCTCCTCACTCATTCCTCCTTGCAGTTCCTCATTCAAGCTAAGATGGTGCCTGCCTCAGGGATTTTGCCATTTTCTCTTTCTTAGGCCTGGAATGTTCTCTTCCCAGATAGCCATACATCTCACTCCCTAACTTCCTTCTGGTCTCTGATCAAAGAGGCATTCTCTGACCACATCATCTAAAATAGCCCTCCCCTACCCCATCACTTTCTTTTCCCTTATTTTGCTTTTTCTTCATAATACTTTTTCTTCTTGTCACAGCCTGACATTTTGTTATATATTTATGTGCTAATTGTCTGCCTCCCCAATTGGATTGTAAGCTCCTGAATGCAGAACTTTGACTATGTAGCCATTGCTAATCTCAGTGCCTAGAACAGAACCTGGCACATACTAGACCCTCATAAGCTTATGTGGCCTGTATGGATGAATGAATGAATGAACGAATGATCTTTAAAAAGAGCAGTTTCAGTAAAGAATGGTGGGGTCAGGAACCTGTTTGCAATGTATTGATTAATTAGTGAATGGGGTCCCAAAATAGAGATAGGGAGTGACGGCTGTTGTTTCAAGAAATAAGATGATAAGAGGAAAGGTCGGTATGTGAATATCTTTTGTACAATGTGAAGTGCCATGTATCTATTCTCATTAGCAGACCAGGTCAGTAAGAGATGAGTAGAAATGGGATCAAGTGCCCATGGAAAGGCTTTTAGCCTTGGCAAAGTGGGAAAAACCTCTGTCTGTGGTGATGAAACCAAGGCAATGTGATAGGGAGAGGAAAAGAGAGACTTGAAAGACTGATGATCATCAGCAAGGACCCACTTGTAAAACAGCGGGCTGTGTGGGGTGGATGCAGTCTACACTGTCTTATAATCAGTGGGAGCCCAGCCTGGTAGAGGAGAAAGCAGACCTTGACATGGACCCACAGTCATGCTACCTTCTGCCCAAGTCCATAGATTATTCCTCATCCACACACACTGCTAGGTGGGTATTAATAGCCCAGTTTATAGAAGAGAAATTGTGGGCTCAGATTGACGGAGTAATTTATCCAAGGGCACACAAGTAGAAAGTGTCAGTACCAACCTGTATTTAGTAAAATTTACTTTTTTTTTGAACTTATGATTTTAAAAGTGTTAAAATACTACAGAAATTTTTAATAAGAAAAGCTAAAAAGAAGAAAATTTAAAAATCAACCACAGGCCCACTACCCAGAGATGGCAACCACTGTCCACTTTATGGTGTGTTGTCTTCCAAGCTTTTCCTTTGTATCAAGTCATAAGCTTTTTTTTTTTTTTTAAGAAAGTTGAGATCAGAGTCTACATGCTCTTTTGTAAGTTTATATTGCAACATATGACAATATATTGTGATTGTTTCTCCATGTCCTTATATTTTCATGAACGTGATTTTGATTAGCTGCATAATACTCTGCCACATGGGTGCCTATAATTAATTATCCAGTCCTTTTTTGTGTGTGGCATTATAGTACAGGTTCCAAATTCCTTATCTGAAAATTTGGGGGCCAGAAGTGTTTCAGAAATCAGTTTTTCATTGTTTAGAAAAGTAACACGGTACATATACATAATATTACATAATTCTTCTAACAGGGTCCATAACTACACCCCCAAATCAATGCATTAATATTTTAGCAACAAAGCATGAATCTTCACATTAAGCAGGCAGAAGACAGAGCAAGCAAAATAGCCTTTCATCAGTTCAGGTTAGGTTTTGCAACCGAATGAGTTTGTGCCAAAATCACACACACACACACACATACACACATAAAACAAAAAGCAAACAAACAAAGCCTTTGTTTTTTAGAGCTTTTTTTGATTTCAGAATTGTGGACTTGTATCTGGATTTGAAGCCTGGCTCGTTTCACAGCCTGGTCATGTTTCCCAACAGCTGAGGCATTCTAGAATGGCAGCAAAGTGAAAGAAGTAAGCACAATTCTGTCTACTCAGGGAAGTGAGCAAAGCAGAAAAGTAGTGATAGAATTCGTAGAATAGGGAGCAGGGCAGGACTGGAGGATCAGCTGTAGGACAAGGAGCAGGTTCTTTGGAGTAAAGGAATGCATGGGAGTAACTGAGACCAGAGAGGCAGTACCTGATCTGAGGTTATGGCCATGGAACAAGGTGCAAACTGCCACAAAACAGAGGTCCAAAGTCCCCAAATTCATTTCACAGCCACCTATCCTGAGACTCTACATGTCAAGGATTAGCCCCCAGAGGGGTCCCCACTGGGCCCCCTGAGACCCAGAGAGAGGGAGAAAGGAAGGGCAGAAGATTCAGAAGCAGCCTGCTGTGGGAGAAGGAACATAACCCTGTTGATCTCGGGAAATTGGGCCCATTCTCCTTCTAGTGTCAAGTGTGGTTTGCTGTCAAGGGGTGGCAGGTTCAACCACAGTCAAGGGAGGTGGGGGGAGAGGCCGCCAGAGAGTGAGAGGCCCTGCGGTGGGCACCCTTCACCTGAAGGGTGCTTTGCTAGAGCCTCTTTCAGCTAGGGAGCAGAATGAATGGTGGGAACTGGGGCTTCTAGGTGGTGCAAGGCATGCTGGGAAATGTGGGTTTTAATTGGCAGTTGGGCAGTTTAGCCACAAGCTGGGGGCAGGGTGAGGTCGGCAGAGGAGAGGAGGCTGGTGAGGTGGAAACGGGGAGGACGTCTTTTTTTTTTCCCCTCACATCAGTAAGCTAGAGGAAGGTTAGCTTTTTAGAACCAACTATTATTGTCAGCCTTGCCCTGAACTCAAAGGCTGAATTTAGACCTTCACTGCTCTGAAGGAGACTTTTCCTCTTTATTGTTTCTCACCATAGTTACCAAGATCAGCCATACCATGGATACATTTCCCACTCACATCTTGCAAATTCTCTTCTAGAGCACTTATCGCTAATTCACCACTACCTTCCAGCCATGGCACCCCCTCCTCTCTGTCAGGCCATCACCATTAGCTTCTTAAAGATTTTACTACAGACTTGCCTCCCCCAAGCCTCCCCCAAATATTCCCACCCTATTCAGCCTACTATCTCTACTTATGTAAAATGCCACCAATTCTTCCAGAAACCAGACTCTTGGCAAAAATACACCTACCCAAACACAGCAGAAAGCAGTCTCAAAGCCCAGGCTCTGTCACCCTTGGCCTCTACCTTAGAATAATAGGAAATATTTAGAGCTGTGAGAACAAGTGATGATAGCAGAGGAAACAAGAAATATATATATATATAAGGATATATTTCTTATAACTGCTTTTTTGGTTCTTCCTGATAGCATCATGTCGGCTTTTAAATTGGGCAGACTGCTCTGCACAGATCTATAATCCACAGTGCACCTACTTTGGAAAGCAATCTGGCAGTTATTCAAAAGTTTCAACATAGAGTTACCATATGACCCAATAATTCCACTCCTAAGTACATACCCAAGAGAACTGAAAACAGGTGCTCAAACAAATACATGTACATGCATAGTCATAGTAGAACTATTCACAATTCACAATAGCCAAAAGCTGGAAATAGCCTAATGTCCATCAGCAGATGAATGGATAAACAAATTGTGGTATAAATATATACAATGGAACATTATTTAGCCACAAAAAGGGATGAAGTAATGATATATACTACAACGTGGATGAACCTCTAAAGCATTATGAAAAGTGAAAGATGGCAGTCACAAAAGATCATATATTGTATGAGCCCATTGATATGAAATGTCCAGAATAGGTAAATCTATAGATAGAGAAAAATTAGTGGTTACCTACATCTGGGAGGACTAGGGGTAAATGAAGAGTGACTGTTAATGGGTAGTAGATATCCTTTTGCAGTGGTAAAAAATGTTCTAAATTGGTGGTGGTGATGATTACACAGCTCTGTGAGTAGACTGAAAACTATTGAATCATACATTTTAAATGAGTGAACTGTATGGTCTATGAATTATGTCTCATTAAAGCAGTTATACAAAAGAAAATAAAACAAACAAAAAATAACAGATTAACTTAGGCTTAGTTTCTTCTCGATAACAAAGGGAAGTATATAATTTGTTAAAAAAATTTTTTAAACAATGAAATATTAGCACTTAAACTGATACTCTTTAGTTATCTGGAAGATACATTTATGTGAAACACCTTGTTTCCCAACTATTGCAGTCTATATCAGATGGGATATAGAGCATCTAGCAACACTGTAAAATTAGTGGAGTCATCTAGCATTTTGACCACACTATCCTGAAGTGGTGTAGAGTTTCTCTTGGTAGCTGTTGAGTGTTTCATGTCTATATATTGGACTTCTCAGAGTAAAAAATAAAAATACTGCTTTTGAATGCTCCCTTTAATGCCTATTTAAAATGATTTTTTTTAATGTTACAATTTGGAGATTTTGAAGCTATAGATTTATTATTTAAAATACAATTACAATTATCCTTAATCCTATTTCGAGATGGTTGCTAAGGAGATCATTAATTTAAATACATCAGAAAACTCTGGGCAGCTGGTATTTCTTGTTAAGGAGAAAAAGGCTGTCATCCCTTTGAGAACAGAAATAACTCCTTTCTTCTGTTTGGGGAAGAGACAATTAGGTACCTAGGACTGGAATCTATAATAGTCAACATTTTCTGGGTTTTTTTTTTTGGGGGGGGGGAGGGGTGTTTGCCGGGGGAGGTGCTCAGAGTCAAAACTCCTTTACTATTTAGAAGAGTCTTCCTTGAGCCACCTTGTAGGAAACATAGCCCTGTCCCTCGGGAATGAGGGTGCAGTTGTGTGATCCAGGCTCAACCTATTTGGATTTGTGCCAAGAACCATTGGTTTGGAGCAAGTAATGTAAAGAAGGAGGCTGTCTCCAGAGGTTCTGCCTCTGATGGTGGGGCAGAGGGAGCAGTAGTGCCATGAGCAGTGTTCAGCAGCCACAGTGACAGTCTTCCAACTAGCTTTCCCCATGGTGTGGCCATGGCTATGGTTACAGCTCCTCACCTCCCTTTTGTGCTGTCCATTTTCTCACCTGGGTCTCCAGCCTTCACAATGATGTCTACCCACCAACTTTCCCGTAAATTCCTTTCCTGGTCAAGGAAGCCAGAATCAGTTTCTGTTGTTTGCAATTAAGATCGCTGACTCAGTCTCTAAGCTGGGGGAAAAAAAAAAAAAGATACAGAAAGCTCTAACTTGAGAACAGGATGGGTGTAGGAGGGAAGGCAGGAGAATAAAGGAGATATTGGGATTTAAACAGGTAAAATAAGTTTTTTTCCCCTGGAATTAGCAGAAAACAATGACCCTGCAAGTCTTGCTAGAGTAAGACCACATTGCCTGCATCCATGAGAGAAGCTGCTGGGCTCCTAGGAAAAGCAGGCCTGCAATTCAGTCAGCACAAGTTAAAATTCAAAATCTACAACCCTAGAGGGAACTGAATCACTCAAGAGATAAAGTGATAGAATTGCTTTCAAAGATGGTAGTGTCTAATATTCTGAGATGAAGTTTCTTGGTAAGTAAACTTCAGGGTAAATTAACCCTGGAAAAACTTTAAAGAACGGAGGTTAAATGTTAGCCAAAAATTGATAATAACACAGGAACAACTGAAATACTTGATATATGCCAAAAATATTAGCAGAAATATTAATGAATTTTTATAGATGAGGTGATCTCAGGCTGCATTTAAAAATAAGAATTGAGAAAACTGGTATATTTTTATGTGCTAGAAATATTTGCAGTTTATGTTATAATTACTATTTAAGCTATTCTAAAACTGTAGTTCTAAATAATTACAGTAGCAAATATGATCATTGGAATTATTGACAAGAAAATCATGCTTTCTAAGTATTGATTGACTTATTGATTGGTAATAATGACTTTAAGAACATTTTGGTGAAATAATACTTCTTTTAGTCAAAGATTCCATCAGTCAGATGGATTGACTGAAAATAATAGAAAGTTTGTAAAAGAAACACATTCACAGAGGCTTTGCTCTGCTTTAGCCCCAAACTGGGCTAGGAGACTACCTGCTTAGCAGTTGTATGTCTCTCTGTACCTCAGTTTCATCATTTGTAAAACATTGATAATAGTACCTATTTCATAGAACTGTTGTGAAAAATTAAATTAGTAAATACTAGCTAGCACTGAGAATAGGGCCTGACACATAAGAGCCCAATGTTAGTTGTTCTAATAGTTCTAATTAGTTCTAACAATTAACTAATGTTAGTTGTTTTCATTGTGATTGTTGGGGTTTTTTATTACTTGGAGTAGAGTCAGATGTACTGATGACAATGGAAAGGAAAGCATGCTTGGGCAGCAATTTTTTTTTTTTTTTTCCAGTACCGGGTTGGGGATTGAATCCTGGACCTTGGTAAGTGGGAAGCCAATGATCAACCACTGAGCCACACCAGCAACCCTGAGTTGGTGTTTTTGTTTGTCTACTTATTGTTTTTGTTTTTTAAGGAGGTACTGGAAAGGAACCTGGGACCTCCCATGTGGGAAGCAGGCGTTCAACCCCTTGAGCCACAACCGCTCTCCTTGGGCAACAATTTAATTGAAACAAAATTACTTATGAAACCCAAAAGCTGTGGCATTCCTAAAATTTACTAATTTGGAGGAGTGGCAGACCTGGGCAGATCTGTTTGAAGGGGGATACACAAGGAATAATCGGTCCAAATTGGGAACGCACCGCTCACCTTGAGGCCCCAGCCATGAATACGAGTGCAAGCTGGTCCCCAAGCACGAGGAAGCAAAGGCAAGTCAAAGAAAGGCCTTGCTGTCTGAATTGTCAGGGGAGAGGATGAAAACGTCCTGGAAAGTAACCAAGGAAACCCTGTTTGGAGTGGAGAGGGTGTCAGGCTGTGGGTCACAAGGACAGAAAGCAGTGGGCAGAAGGAGAGGAACGATAACAGAGAGGAGGGTGCTGTGGGAATGACCACAGCTCCCACGAGCAGATGCCGGAAATTGACCACAAGCTCCTCCTTATCACAAAAACGGCCCAGGGGCAGAGAGATGCTGCTGGGAGATTCTGACATCCTCAGGCCTGCTGGAAGTCTCTCCAGCTAAACATCAGACGTGATAAGCCCTTAGAGCAAGAGAGAGAACTTGGGCTCTGGTCAGACACTCTGGCTCAAATGCCCATGTTCCACCGCCTGCGAGATGGGTGAACTTGAGCAAGAGTCTTAGCTTCTCTGCCTCAGCTTCCTCCTCTGAAAGGTGCCTTTCACACACTAAGCACTCAATAGTTCGTAGCTATTATTATTGCTTGCTGACAATTTCATCTTCCAGAGAGGAGAGGAAGTAATAAGGGGAACTGCCACTCTGAACCTAAATTTGACCAAAAGGAGGAATTGGTTGGCAGAGTGGAAGTGACAGGAACCTTGGAAGAAATCAACTATGCCTTCTTTAAGTTTGTGATAGTGAGAGAAATGATAGGGGCAGTTAGATGTGTTCCCTAGATTTTATAAGTGCAAATATATGGCAATTAAAATAATAGTAAATATTTAAAAGAAACTATCATGACTCGAGACTTTAGAACGATGCTCAAGTATTTAGCAACTTCTTAACACTCACTTCATCTGTGAAATCACAGTCAAGTGAAGAGAAACTGCATGGTTACAAATGTTTGTTTACATGATTGTAAGAGAAAGTACGTCTAAGATGGGCAGAGGGGCGCCGGGCCACAGATGAACGTAGAAAGGTGGAACAGTTGTCTAACATCCAACGTCGCCTTGAGAAAGTGAAAGCCCCACATGATTCGAGGCCTGTAAAGGGCTTCATAAAGTCATATTCAAAGCAAAAAAAAAGGATACACTGTTTGTGGTCAATGTTGTCATGTTGGTGGGTGGCAAAGAGAAAGCAGAACTTCTCAATTTATATTTTGCTTCTGTTTTCTCTGTTAAAGGGAATGTTCTTAGAATTGAAAAGCCCAGAGGAAAAGTTAGCTCAAGATGGGAGAAGAAATCACAAGAGACCTCCCCAGTGTCTCAGTATAAATTCCAGGACAAATTATTTTTCAGAGTGTGGAGAGACTTGCAAATGAATGAGCTTTGAGGCATTGTATAGGAATAGACCTCTGGAGGGAGGCATTTATTACAGTGTTCAAAACAGTGAGGAAATTCTGTTCCATACACGACAATGCATTGTGTTTGCTGTGAGTCCTAGAACCAGAATGGATTATTTATGAGATGGCTATTGCCTACCTCAGAGAATCAGTAGAGGGAACTATAGAACTTAAAAAAAAATTGATTAGAGGAATTGTCGTTTTACAGAAAGATCATGCACAAAATACAGAGTTCCCATATACCCACTCCCATTTTTAACATTTTGCATTATTGTGATACCTTAGTTTTACAATTGATGACAGAATTTTATAATATACTACAAGTTATAGTCTGTAGTTTACATTAGGGTTCACAGTGTGGTGTACAGTTCTTTTTCCCAATTTTTGTTCTAGCAACATATATACCACATAAAATTTCTCATATTAATCACATTCATATATATAATTGAGTGGTGTTAATTACTTTCACAATGTTGTATTACCATCACCATTATACATTACCAAAACTTTTTCATCAAATAAGAATTTAATAAGAGTTAATTAAGAATTAACTCCCCATTTCCTACCCCCACCCCAGTTCCTAGTAACCTGTACTTTAGTATCTGACTCTATGGACTTGCTTATTCTAATTATTTCATATCAGTGACATCATATAATATTTGTCCTTTTGTATCTGGCTTATTTCTCTCAACATGATGTCTTAAGGTTCATCCATGTTGTTGCATAGATCAGAACTCTGTTCCTTTTCAGGGCTGAGTAATATCCCACTGTGTGTATTACCACATTTTATTTATCCATTTATCTATTGATGGAGTCTTGTGTTGGTTCCATCTTTTGGCAATTGTGAATAATGCTGCTCTGAGCATCAGTGTGCAAATATCTGTTGGAGTCCCTGCTTCACATTCTTTTGAGTATATGCCTAGGAATGAGGAATCATCACACTATTTTATACAGCAGTTTTACCATTTTACATTCCCACCAACAATGAATCAGTGTTCCTATTTCTATTCTCCACATCCTCTCTAATACTTGCTTTTTTTTTTCTTTTTTCTTTTTTCTTTTCCAATAATAGGCATTCTAGTGGGTGTGAAATGGTATCTCATTGTGGTTTTGATTTCCATTTCCATAATGGCTAATGATATTAAGCAACTTTTCAAGTGCCTTTTGGAATTTGTATCTCTTTTTGGAGAAATGTCCATTCAAGTTTTTTGCCCCTTTTTAAATTGAGTTGTTATTTTATTGTTGAATTGTAGGATTTCTATATAGATTTTTGTATTAAACCCTTAACAGATATGTGTTTTCCAAATATTTTCTCCCGTTCTGTAAGTTTTCTTTTTACTTTCATGATAAATTCCTTTGATGCACAAAATTTTAATTTTGATGAAATCCCATTATCTATTTTTTGCCTTCATTGCTAGT
>PVKH010040862.1:0-11013 GCA_004027955.1 Chaetophractus vellerosus
GCAAAGAGGCATGAAAGAACTCTTGGGGGTGATGGAGATCTTGATTGTGGTGATGGTAGTTCTACAAATGTATACATTTGTCAAAACTCATCTAAATGTACACGTAGGGAACCAGCTGTGGCTCAATTGGTAGGGCTCTGGTTTACCACATGGGAGGCCCCAGGTTCGGTTCCCGGGTCCTCTGGGAGAAGGCAGGCTGCCGCGAGCAGAGGGCAGGCCGCCGTGAAAAGGCAAGCTGCCATGCGGTGAGCTAACTCAGCAGGATGCCGCAGCAGGGGGAGACAAGCAGACACAGAGAAACGCAAAGCAAATGAACACAGCAAGCACAAGCAGCAAGGGGGGGATATATAAATAAAATAAAACAAATCTTTAAAAAATAATAATAAAAAAATAAATGTACACATAAATGGGTATATTTTATTTTTAAAGCAGTTTTATTGAGATATATTCACATACCATACAATCCATCCAAAGTGTATAATCAATAGCTTTTAGTATAATCACAGTGTTGTGCATTCATCACCACAAAAATTTTAGAACAATTTCATTACTGCAAAAGAAAAACTTCACACCCCTTAGCAGTCACCTCTCAATCCCTCTATCCTTCCCCAGCCCTACATAACCACTAATATAATTCCATTTTATAAATTGATTTATATTTACATTTTATGTAAGTGGAATCATACAATATATAGTACTTTGTGTCTGGTTTCTTTCACATAGCATAATGTGCTTTTTTTTTTGGCCTGATATTAACATGTTGAAACATTAACATACATTTGTTCAGTTTCAAAGAAAAAAAAGGCTTATAAATGCAATATTACCCATATTCATATTTCACATGAGATTTCACTATGTTATACAGTCCCAGGTTACATTTTTTGGCTTCCCTTCTAGTAACATATATGACCTTAGACATTACTTTTCTACCACCGTCATACCCATGTACTAGCACTGCTAGTTACAAACACTGCGATGCCCTTTCACCTTTTCTATTTCCAAAAATTAACAAACAACCTTTTTTACCCATTCTGCACATATTAACCCTCAGCTTTCCATTCTCTAACCTCATTCTATATTCTGGTGACATATATTCTAATTATTAACTCCATGAGTTTATACAATATAGTTAGTCATAATAGTACAATCATACAATATTTGTCCTTTCGTGTCTGGCTTGCTTCACTCAACATAAAGTTCTCCAGATTCATCCATGTTGTCACATGCTTCACGACTTCATTTCTCCTGACCTCTGCATAATATTCCTCATGTGTGTACCACAGTTTATCGTTTCATCGATTGATGGGCAACTGGGTAGTTTCCATCTTTGGCAATTGTGAACAACGCCACTATGAACATCAGTGTGCAGATGCCTGTTCGTGTCACTGCCCTCAGTTCTTCTGGGTATATACCTAGTAGTGGGATTGTCAGGTCACATGCAAATCTATATTCAACTTCCTTAGGATCTGCCAAACAGTTCTGTACCATTCTCCATTCCCATGAATAGTGAATAAGCATTTCTATTTCTCCACATTCTCTCCAACACTAGTAGTTTTCTATCTTTTCAACAGTGGCCATTCTAATAGATGTGAAATGATATCTCATCGTAGCTTTGATTTGCATTTTCCTAATTGCTAGTGATACTGAACATTTTTAAATGTGTTTTTTCACCATTTGTATTTCTTTGCACAAATGTCTATTCAAGTCTTTTGCCCATTTTTTAATCAGGTCATTTGTCTTTTTATTGCTGAGTTGTAGCATCTCTTTATATAACATGGATATTAAACTCTTATCAGATATGTGATTTCCAAATATTTTCTTCCATTGAGTTTGCTGCCTTTTCACCCTTTGACAAAGTCCTTTGAGGTGCCAAAGTTTTTAATCTTGAGGAGGTCCTATTTATCTACTTTTACTTTTGTTGCTCGTGCTTTTGGTGTAAGATTTAAAAAAATATCACCTACCACAAGATCTTGAAGATGTTTCGCTACATTTTTTTTTCTAGTAGTTTTATGGTCCTGGCTTTTATAATTAGGTCTTTGGCCCATTTTGAGTTGAATCTTGTATAGGGAGTGAGATAGGGGTCCTCCAGTATCATTTGTTGAAGAGACTGTTTTGTCCCAGTAACATGCAGTTGGGAGGTTTGTCAAAAACTGGTTGACTGTAGAGGTGAGGGTTTATTTCTGGACTCTCAGTTCTATTCCACTAATCAATGTTTCCATCTTTATGCCAATATCAAGCTGTTCTGACCACTGTAGCTTTGTAATATGCTTCAAGTTCAGGCAGTGAAAGTCCCCCCACATTGCTCTTCTTTTTTAGGATGCTTTTGGCTATTCAGGTGCACTTTCCCTTCCAAATAAATTTGGTAATTGACTTTTCTATTTCTGTAAAGTAGACTGTTGGAATTTTTATTGCATTGCATTGAATCTGTAAATCAGTTTGGGTAAGATAGACATCTTCAGCATATTTAGTCTTCCAATCCACGAACATGGAATGTATTTGCATTTGTTTAGGTCTTCTTTGATTTCTTTTAGCATTGTTTTGTGGTTTTCTGAATATAGGCCCTATACATCTTTGGTTAAATTAATTCCTAGGTATTTGAGTTTTTTTGTTGCTATTTTAAATGGAATATTTTCCTGATTTCCACCTCAGACTGTCCGATACTACTGTACAGAAACATTACCGATTTTTGCATGTAGACCTTGTATCTTGTCACTATACTGAACTCGTTTATTAGTGCAAGTAACATGTAGACATTTCAGAATTTTCTAAATATAGGATTATGTTATCTGTGAATAGTGAGAATTTTACTTCCTCTTTTTGTATTTGGATGCCCTTTAATTTTTTTTCTTGTCTAATTGCTCTAGCTAGAACTTCTAGCACAATATTGAATAACAGTGGTGACAGTAGACATCCTTGTCTTGTTCCTGATTTAGAGGGAAAGCTTTCAATGTTTCCCCTTTGAGTATGATGTTGGCTGTAGGTTTTGCATAGATATCCTTTATCATATTGAGGAATTTTCTTTCTATTCCTATCTTTCTAGATGTTTTTATCAAGAAAGGATGCTGGTTTTTGTCAAATGTATTTTCTGTATTGATCAAGATGATCATGTGTTCCCCCCCCCTTCAATTTGTTAATGTGGCATATTACATTAATTGATTTTCTTATGTTGAACCACCTTTGCATACAATGAATAAATCCTACTTGGTCATGGTGTATAATTCCTTTGATGAGCCATTGGATTTGATTTGTGAGTATTTTCTTAAGAATTTTTGCATCTATGCTCATTAGGGAGATTGATCTGTAATTTTCTTTTCTTGTAGTATCTTTATGTGGGTTTACTATTAGGGTGATGTTGGCTTCATAAAATGTGTTGGGTAATTTTCCCTCCTCTTCAATTTTTTGGAAGAATTTATTTGTGTTAATTCTTCTCAAAATGCTTGGTAGAATTCAATTGTGAAGCCATCTGGTCTTGGAATTTTCTCTGTTGGGAGATTTTTAATCTCTTTAAATGTGATTGGTCTGTTTAGTTCTTGTATTTCTTGTAGAGCCAATGTAGGTTGTTTGTGTGTTACTAGGAATTTGTCAGTTTCAACTAGGTTTTCTAATTTGTTGGTATACAGTTTCTCATAATATCTCTAATGATCTTTTTTTTTATTTCTGTGGGGTCAGTCATAACTTCCCCCTTTCATTTCTGATTTTATTTATTTGCACCTTCTCTCTTTTTCTCCTTGTTAGTCTAGCTAAGGGTTTGTCAATTTTATTGAGCTTCTCAAAGAACCAGCTTTTGGTTTTAATTTCTTTATTTTTTTTCTCAGTTTCTTTTATTTCTGCTCTAATCTTTATTATTTCTTTCCTTGCTTTGGGATTGGTTTGCTGTTCTTTTTCTAGTTTCTCCAGTTGTTCAGTTAGATTTCTTATTTTAGCTCTTTCTTCTTTCTGAATATAGGTGTTTAGGGCTATATATTTCCCTCTCAGCACTGCCTTTGCTGTCTCCCAGAAGTTTTGATAAGTTGTGTTCTTATTTCATTCATCTCAATATATTTGCTGATTTCTCTTACAATTTCTTCTTTGACCCACTGATTGTTTGAGTATGTTGTTTAGCCTCTACACATTTGCAAAATTTCCCCTTTCCCATCTATTAGTAGTATACAGTTTCATTCCATTATGATCTGAGAAGGTGCTTTATATAATTTAAATATTTTTATATTTATTGAGAACTGCCTTGACCCAACATGTGGTCTATCCTGGAGAAAGATCCATGGGCACTTGAGAATAATGTAGAACCCACTGATATGAGATGTAATATTCTATATATGTCTGTTAGGTCTAGCTTGTTTATCATAGTGTTCAAGTTCTCTGTTTCCTTGTTGATCTTCTGTCTAGTTGTTCTATTTAATGATATGTTCCATCTAATGATAATGGTGTGTTGAAGTCTCCAACTATTATTGTAGAGATGTCTATTTCTCCCTTTAGTTTTGCCAGAGTTTGCCTCATGTATTTTGGAGCACCCTGGCTAGGTGCATAGATATTTATGACTGTTATTTCTTCTTGGTGGATTGTTCCTTTTATTAATATATAATGGCCTTCTGCATCTCATAACTTTTTTGCATATAAAGTTTGTTTTGTCCAATGTTAGTATAGCTACCCGTGCTCTTTTTTGGTTACTGTTTGCATGGAGTATCTTTTTCCAACCTTTCACTTTCAGCCAGTTTGTATCTCTGGGTTTAAGGTGAGTATCTTGTAGGCAGCATATGCATGGCTCATGTTTTGCTGTTGTTGTTGTTATTTTATCCATTCTGTCAGCCTATTTCTTTTGATCAGGGAGTTTAAACCATTCGCATTCAATGCTATTACTGTAAATGCATTATTTACTTCCACCATTTTATTCTTTGGCTCTCATATGTGATATCTTATTTTCATCTGTGTTTTTTTACTCTTTTGGTTATTCTTTTTGCTATTATTGCCTTCTACACGCTCCTCAAAGCCACATTCTCCTGTCTTTTTCTTTTGGGCTGCAAGGGTCCTTTTAATATTTCCTGCAAAGGCAGATTCTTTTTTATGATCTCTCTTAGTTTCTGTTTATTTGTGAATATTTTAAACTTACCTCCATATTTGCAGGACAATTTTAGTAGATTTAAATTTTACTAGATTTTAAGAATTTGGGGATGGAAATTTTTCTCTTTCAGTATCCTAATTATATTATACCATTGTCTTCTCATCCCCATGGTTTATGATGAGAAATCCATACTAAGTCTTACTGGGTGTCCCTTGTATATGATGGTCTGCTTATCTCTTGCTCCTCTTGGAATTTTCTCTTCATCTTTGATGTTTGACATTCTGTGCAGTATGTGTCTTGGAGAAGGTCTATTCATATTTATTCTGATTGGGGTACTCTGCACTTCTTGGACATGTATGTTCATTTCTTTCATGAGAGTTGGGAAATTTTCAGCTATTATTTCCTGAAAAATGCTTTTTGCCCCTTTTCTCTTCTCTTCTCCTTCTGGAACTCCCATGACACATATATTGTTGCACTTTGTATTATTATTCAACTCCCTGAGCCCTGCTCAATTTTTTCCATTCTTTTCTCTCTCTGTTCCTTCTCTCCAGTTTCAGCTGTTATGTCTTCTGCATCACTTATTCTTTCTTCTATCATTTTGAGTCTAATGTGCTTTTTATCTCACCTATTGTGTCGTTCATTCCCATAAACTTTGTTATTTTTCTATTCAGGTTCTCAAATTCTTCTTTGTGCTCACCCAGTGTTTTCTTGATGTCCTTCATCTCTTTAGCCATATTGTCTTTCAACTCATTAATTTGATTTTGGGGATTTGTATAAACCTCATTGTTTAGTTGTCTCAAATCCTGTTCTCATCTGGGGCTTTGATATATTCCTTTGTTTGGGCCATTTCTTCCATTTTATTAATATTGATTGTAATTTTTTTCTGATTTCTAGGCATCTGATTATGATGGTGAGTTTACTTTGATGTTCAAGTTCTCTTTAATAGGGATTTAGTGGCAGGAGGATGTGTGTTACTAGTGTTCTTTGATTCTTGGTTCAACCTGTTCTAGGTTTTTATGATTGTTCCTGTTAGTTGCCCAAATCTGGGTCATGAACCCAGTAATGGGCTGTGACCCACTTCCAAAGCCTTGGGGAAGGAAACTATAAAGGCCAGAAAAACCCTCTCTTATTTACTTTTAGTTTCCTCACATGCATTTCCTGGATCTGCCAGCAGATGGCGATCTTTGGCAGCCCTTTCAGTTCAAACCTTGTCTGAGTGTGTTCACTGCAACACCAACAGCAACAATGTGGCAGAGGACCCTGCCTTGAGCTATTCAGAGCTTCACAATTCAAACTTTCTCAGAGGCTGTTCTCCAATATTTGCTGGAAGCACCCTCCCTTTTCCCAGATAGCAACTAATTCCACTCCCCTCTGCATCCTCAACAACCAGTCCTAGTCAGCAGGGAGTGTGATTGAGAGAGTTGGATCTCTTTAGTCCCTTGCCAGCTCCCAAGACAAACACAGCCCACAAAATTTGGTGGCCAAAAGCTGAATCAGCCTTAAGCGGCATCCCTCTCTCTCCACTTTCTGGGGGAGGTAGATCCCAGCAGCACCCTCTGTCCATAGCAACTGGCCAGAGGCCGGAGAAATCAAAGCTGTCTGCTCAGAGGGCAGGGGGAAGAGTGCTGGCAGCTGCAGCTGCAGCTTCTACTCACAGTCTTTCTGTTGAGATTCTTTTCCAGTGCCTTTCTGTTTTCTGGGTAGAGTCCAGCCTTCCCCTGGAGCCCTAAATCCTAGAACATTTTTTCCAGGCCATTGCTGCCTGTTCTCTAGCTGTTTTCCTGGGAAGGAAGTGCATTTTGTGTCTCTCTAATCCACCATCTTCCCTGGAAGTGATCTGGGTGTATTTTACTGAACTACAAAGTTGATTTTTTTAAAAAGTACATTCTCTTAGTAACGAAGAAACAATAACAATAATTTAACTCTCCAAACTATCATGATATACTGAGATCTGACCTAGGTATGACAGATTAACCTATTACACTGAGGAAGACATTAAAGTACCTGACTTCTTTTATTCACAAAACAAAATAATTCCCCATAATACCATTAGTAAAATAATTGTCCTTACTCTTTCTCTTTCAGACTGCCTGAATATGCCACTACATTTCAAGCAAATAGATTGAAGAATAGAATAGTGAATATTTAAAATGTGTGGGATAACAGAGAGCAAAATTTATCTTGTAGCATTATTTATAATATTCCCTAAGTAAATGGAATAAAGCATTTCAAAATTACTTCCTTTATATTTCAAATATACTCTATCATGTTGAATGGCCCTTTAAACATAAAGGATGTTCCAAGGATGTCATCCAGGTCTTCATTTCTGTGTTTGCCATGGGTTGTTAAAATTGCCTACAACATTTTAAAGTTCAGAGCCCATAAAATTGTACAAATTCTGTCTGCAAGTTTGCAGATTAGCCCATGAGGAAGGTTTCTCTTTAAATCACAAAAAATCCACTGAAAAGTAATTATTAAAAATGACACATAACATTTCAATAGTATAGAAGAAAAGGACAAACCAACAATAAAAGCATACCTTTCGGTTTTAAAAATTAGCCTTAAAGGAGAAGATATTGTTATCATCTTGTGAAAACAAATCTTATCATTGTCTTGGACTGAACCTGAGTAGAATGCTCAAACCAGTGGTAACAGCTCCTAGGGTCTGGGACTTAAACAACAAACAATGCTCTTTCCTTTGTATTTTCATGACCAAAAAGCATCTTGCCAAAAGAATTAACTTATAAAAAGTGGAAGGGGGGACAGAGAAGGGATAAAACTCTCACCCAGGATGTTAGGTTTAAACAGTATGGCCTAGTAACTTGAATCTGTGTGTTTGCCTCTGCAGATGTGGTTCCCACAGTTTGTCTTGCAGATAGCTGAAAGGTAATTACACAAATTGCATTGAGTCGTTTCATTCAGGTGGATTCAACACTTAGGACTAGAGAGTGCTGCCAATTCGATATGAAATCTGTGATTTTTGAGATCTTGAGAAATTGATTTTTCTCATTTTCAAGCTTTACAATGAGATCTATTGACAAACTACACTTCCATCTACCCGGAGCGATGCTATCTCCACATATTTTTAATTATCTAATTTTGAATTATGTATATATATAGATATATAATGACGAAACACAGCATTTGTCTTCCCTCAAAGTTCCTATACCATAATAAAATGATTTACTGGAAAGTTATTTACCATATTCCACATGTTCAAAGACAAGATTCCCTTTATTTATCTACCACAGAGCGCGCCTTAGAATTTTTCATTATAGCAATATGAATTAATGCCAGTTGTTACTCCAAGAAAGATGAAACCAAATCCTCCACAGAAGTCCGAGTAGAAGGAATTTCACAGGAGGGAGAGAGATACTGTGATGTGCTCTTGGGTGCCTGACAGGCTATGTTCTCCATTTGGGGGAAAAAAGATGTAGCAAAACTGAACATGAACCCAGGACATAAACAAACTGCAAAAATAAATACCAGCAGAGTAACTAACAAATTAAAAAATATATAATCAATAAAGATGAGTGAATACAGCAGCATTTTGAGATAAAACTGCATTTTTTGACTATTTGAAAAATGTTTCCCATTTGGCAAAACCCCAAATGGGCTTTGCCAAACAATTTTTCTTCTTAATTTTTAAGTGCGTATGTATTTCAAGGAAAATTTAATCCATATGTTCCTCTCTCATTTACACAATTTATCAAAATGTTGCTTTGAATGAGCCATTTAATGTTGAAGAAAACTGAAGGCCCTTCTTTTCTCCCCTAATAAAAAGTTTCAGCTTTTTTTCCTCCCTGATTTAAATATGTGTTTAGAACTACATAGAAAGCTAATTGAAAAATATTCAATTCTATTTTAATATTCAGAACTGAACAAAGTCTGGTAAAATTCAAAATAGCAGAAGAGGATAAATCCCTTATGGTACTGCATTTTCAAGTTTTTAAAGCCTTTTTTCGTTCACATGGTTCCTATAAATCAAAGACTGTTAGAGCTAAAAGATACCTTAGAAATGGCAAGTTTCTTCTCTTGCTTTAAAAACTAAGAAATTGATTCACAGAGAAGTTGAAGAATTTGCCAAAATCACAAAACTAATTAGCGGCAGAGCCAAAGCATGTATCTACCAGATAGTGTGGCTTTGTTTTGTTTTTCTGATTTTTATTAGAATTTTTATCCAATAGCATACAAGAATATTGGCATTATAATAGATCATGAAAAAACAGTGGAGCTCATTTCTGCATTAATTATAACTCTTTGTTCCAAAAGACTAACTCCTGGACACCGATTGGTTGGGTATCAAAAGTTCAATATCCAGTGTTGCCACTGAAAATGTCAACGTCTCAATTTACCAAATGATCCTAATGATATCTATCCTTTACCACCCTCACAAGGCTAAGTCATAGATGTGTTTAAAAGAAATATTTGTCCAGCTACATCCTCAACCCTTACCAGGAAGGTGCTATAGGAAAACAAACTGATGATGTCTTAACTGATAAGGATTTTTCTTCCTCTACTCCTTCCCCTCTTCCTTCTTCTTCTTCCCCCCAAAGGGATCATCCTGGGCTACAAGGAAACCTGATGATGGGTGTACCATAAAGTCTGGAGGGTGTCTGTGATGACATCAGCCCAAATGGGATCAAAGCACTCCTTTGGTTTGGCCTCTATTACCAGTGTTTCAGACCCCCCAGTTTCTTCAAGCAGGGAGAAAAGACACAGGGGAGTAAAAGACTGATATCCTCAGGGAAATAAAAAAGGGGGGGGTAAAGACTGTTGGGGCTTTCATTTGTCACCTCAGGAGTCAGTCAGAAACTACAGACCACAAATCACAGTCAAAAGAACTGTATAAGATTCTGTCACCTTGTAATTTACTGGTGTTTGTGTTATGTTTCTCCCAGTTTGATTTGTAGCAGTAATTACCAGCAAACCCCATCTTTTTTTTTATGAGATGGAAAGGGGCATATAATGTGTGCATGTGTTTGGGAATAACAAAGAAGGAGTGAACCGGGAGACCTTTTATGGAGAAAGAAACCAAAAGGATAGAGTGCACAACAGCTCAACCAGATACTAGGTGTTCAATCTTGGGAAACTTGCTTAACCATTCTGTACCTCAAGTTTCCTCAGCTATAAATTGGGAATAGGGATTAATGAAATAATACATGTAAAGTACTCAGGACAGTGCTTGCCTGTAATAAGACCTCAATAAAACCAGTTGTATTTACACTATCAGCATCATTATTTTTGCTGAAATAGAAAAACAGGCTAAATTCCCAGGGCTTGTATAGCAAGCAAAGAAAAAGAAAACACAGGCAGATTATTTAGGACTGATAAGGGGCCCTGGGTCTGAACAATCCAAAAGCTATTAGGGGTTTACTAATATAGGTTTGGAACTGTGATTCTACACCTATATTCCACTTATGAACAGCTATATATTTAAAAAGGAAAAAATATTGACTCAATGCTATTATAGCATGCATTTATATCAACGGTGCATACCACATTCAAAAGGTTGTGCCCTACCTTCTACCTTGGCATCCAGCTGTCAAAAACAACTTGGTTTATTAAAAAATGGAAAGGCATTGGAACCCAAAGCCAAACACTCACAAGTCACCTCAGAACTCTTGGTTTGAGAAATGGCTACTTTTGCAGTGACCTCAAATATATGATAATTTCAAGGCTCAAGGGAGGTAGATTTTTGAGTTGCTTCTTCCTGGCGAAGTTTTATCTTTTTTTTTTTTTTTTTAAATCCCCCCCCCCCTTCTGCTTGCTCTTGCTGTGTGTCCATTCTTCTGTGTTTCTCTATGTTCGCTTCTTGTCTCCCCCCGTCTCTGCGGCGACGCACCAAGTCGGCCCTCCGCGGCAGCGGCTCGCTCCGTTCATGGGTGGCTCCATTCCATTTTCACGGGCGGCTCCGCTCCATGTTTTGCGGGCAGCAGTCCTCCATGTTTTTGCGG
>PVKH010040863.1:0-11042 GCA_004027955.1 Chaetophractus vellerosus
AAGGCTGTTGTGATCCCATAGGTGGGTTTATAATGGGAATTATAATGGTTTGACAAATGGCCAGGGAAGAGATTGCACAACGCAGAGCTTTCTATTTAGGTGTGATTTTTGCTTGCAGAGCTTGTCTAAATGTATCTACTTGGTTGAAAGTATGAGAGGATATCTTGAGGAGTGCGTATAAAGGGGACATATTTTCCCCATTGTCTCAGGCCCCTATTTGGCTCAGGCAGGCACTGGACTGTGGTTTCCTTACTGTGAGAGCTGCTGGCCACCCTTTTGGTCCTTTCCCCACATTTGATTTCTCAGACTTCAAAATGCCCAACCTCTCCTTCCGACCAAAGTTTCAGCTCTTTTGAGCATCAAGGTTCTGGTGAATCCAGGGTTTAAATGCAGAAATGCTTGGCAAGGAATCAAAGGAAACTAAGATGGGTATTCACAGCTGAAACCAGGTTAAAATGAATGATTTTTGTGAAACTCAAGAATACTATTAGTTGCACTTCTATTTCAGTATATTACATGCTAAATTAACTGCAGCGTAATACGCTAGAGATGAACTGACTGCTGACCTTTTAACATCTCTGGAGAAAGTATTCTTGGTTCCAAAGGACCCACTGACTTACAAATGAACTTTAAGGGTACATTGAATGCTGGCGCCTTATTTAGGAAAACTATCCATTTGTTAACAAGACAGCCTAGAAAAATGAAGAAAAAAAGCAATAAGTTAAATCAATCAAATAGTTGTTGGAATTACTATACAGGACAACAAACAAATCATTGGGTTTTTGTGTGTTGATTGGTTGATTGGGTATATACATAACCAGTTATTCTTCTTTTACAGAATACATAAACTAGGTGCTGTTTAATGATGCTGTAGAGATATTCTTGAAATTTTCTTTGGTTCCTTTAAGTTTTCAATCTGAAAAGCTCTCTGACTTCATTCTCTTTTGGAGCATTCTCCGTTGTTGGGTTTCATAAATGGCATTTGTAAAATTTCTGCTTGCATGCTCAGGTGTCTCATTAATTTTTCCCATTTCACTTAGTGTGTATCTATTAAGATAAAGGAACATGTAGTGAAACACATTTCTACTATTCTATGGAACTCCTGATAAGAAGAAATGTTTATAGGAAATTTATGTTTCATACAGTCAATTGGGTAGCTATTGATTTTATATTGGTTATTAATTTTATATTGGTTAAAGTTAACTTTATGTCACCAGAGACTGGTTTTATAGCTGCTTGTCCAGGATAAGTCCTCACTTCAGAGCACACCCTTTCCTCAACGAGGAAGCTGTAAGCTACTAACGAATCCTAGCACTTGACCTGCATCTATACATCAAGGCTAAATAGTCAGAGTAAATTGCATAGTATTTGGTGAAACAAGCTACTCATTGTTCCTTTTTCAATCCATAATGACTATAATTCAATTAGGCTCATTGCCTGTTATTCAATATGACACTACTGTAAAATTGTCCCTTTAGCAGTACAAAGTTTAGAGTAAAGGCCTGCTTTCTCCTTAAAGCATATGGACCCTCTCATATTAGAAGATTCCACTGTTGACTTTATCACTGGGCTTAGATAAAGGAGCCAGAGTCAGAATTATTCTCTTGCTGGGGAGGGGAAGAGTGGGAAACCCCAGTAGAAAGCAATTGTAGATTTTTTCTTATTTCCATAATTCAGAATTACTGGAACATTAGCAATATTAGGAGAAAATGCATGGGGAGGGAGAGTGTCCAGGTTATTATTATTATTATTATTATTATTAAAATACACTATAAAGAGTCCTGGAATATTTTGGTGCACAGTACTTAACATAGTCTGTAACTCATAAATATTTTTCCATCAATCTCAAAATTTTCACCATAAATAATATAAATATATACTTCCAAGGCTGAGCCTACCAAAAGGAACTTATCTATATGGTAGCCCTTATCTAACCATGAAAAATATTTAGATTTATAGTTGATTTTTAGATTTTAAAAAAACATTTTTTCAGGTTTCAGGAATTTTCACACGACTTAAAGAGAAATAAGAACTGAACGGAGAGTGAAGACATATCATCCAGAGTTGTTATCACTATGACTGTAGGCAAGTTAGTCGAATTTTCACTGCCGTGTGTGTCAAGGATTTTGTGAGTACAGAATGAGCTAGTACATGACATACACTTAGAAGAGTCCCTGCTACATTGTAAGTCTCCAAGAAATTGTTAAGCGTTTCACTCTCGTTGGTCTGACCATCCTACAAAATTCACAACCACCATAGAACTTGCAATGATATTCAATTCCTTTCAATATTTAGTGACCACATTGTACAATGTCACACTTGATTATACTGTATAGCTGACGTTCTGACTATGAACATCCTACTTGAGTATGTCCCATAGCTTTAAACAGACTGGAACTTCTTCTATCTTCCAACTGAAGCTCTGGGAAGGCCACTCGAGCATCTCTAAGCCAGAATTGCTCTCTTAGATACCCACAGATGAATGTGTACCAGCAACGACTTTACATAATCTTCAGAAGCAGGAGTAATGACTTATACTTTTTTGATCCCTTACAGGGCGTAGCACCCAATCAAAGCTTAAGAAGTATTTTTTTAAGCATTGATTTGACAATATTGGTGCCCACTCTGTTAGTCCATATCATTCCAGGATTTAAACCGTCAGAATTAAGATGTGAATTTTTCAAAGTATTTAGAATATTAAGAAAATAAATGATTTGAGTGATAGTCTGTCTTTCCAACTTGCTTAGAAAATGTCTCAGTGCCCTTGTCACAATTATTATTGAGCAATGAAAGCCTAAACCTGTAATTTGTTCAAAGATTCTGATATCCATATTATTTGGGTTTCTCTGACATTGTATCCAGTTGACTTAGTTCAAGGTCACTTATTCTGAAATTACCATGAAGTCATTAGGAATGGAATTTTACACTGAACAAAAGAAGCCGGTTGTAACTTTCCCTTGATATTTGCACTCTGTACACAAGCATCTTTAGGTTTTATCCTCATGGCAAAAATCAGTCAACTTCAAATGGTCAAATTTCTTAGCACTTCAGACGTCTTGTTAAAGTGGTCAATTCAATTAGTTTCTTGAATTTATAGGATGTCAATCAATTTGAAATGTTTCTTTTTTCTTCACCACAGTAAATAAACTAACCGGTTTTCTATTCCACCCTCCCCCTCTACTCTCCCCACACTGACCCCAGTCAAGCATAGGGGTCAGCTTTGGGAAGATTTGGGTTCAGATTATTCATCTACAGCTCACTAGTTACTTTCACAGGGACAAGTTTTCCAGTACCTGCCTCACAGATTGGTTACGAGATTAAATGAGATAAAGGACATTAAGTGCATAACACAGGATCCAGCTCACTGCAGGACCAAATGAGCAATAAAAAAATTGCTTGAGTCACAAACATGAAAAATGATATTTAATTGAGGGATGGAAAGTTGAGGGATGGTGCTGGTAGTTATGGGACACAGTGGAAGAGATCAGTGAGTGGTCATAGGTCTAGGCAGGAAGACAATTACAGGAAATAGTGTAGAGAAATCCAGGGAAACTATTATAAAAAGATAGTGGAGCACAAATTATTAAAGAGTTACAAAAATGTAAAGACCAAAAAGTTCATAATGGACAAAGACCTTTAAATTATAAGGGAGACCCAGATACCTACCGCTTTGTAGCTTTAAACCACCCAAGCCCACTTAGAGCTATGCTTAGTTAATCAAATGCAGCTCCTCCAAGCAGTATCTTCAGTGTGTCCTGCTCCTCATGGCAGAGAAGGAATTCTGATCCCGTGACATAAAACAACTTCAGCCACCTGAAACCAAGAAATAGCTTGGAACTGTCATACTTGATTTTTTTTAAATCGTGCATTTTGGTATTCTATTTTATAACATATTTGTGTTCATCTTAAAGATACTTTGGGCCAAAACTTGGAGTGAAATGGAAGCTCCAGGAACTTTGCCACATCCATTCCTGAAGCTTCACATATCCTTGACATGCTGTCCCCTACTTCCTTGGGGGTCATAACCACTGTCTTGCAAGCAAAGGGTAGAGAGAAGAGTTACTGGCCTCCCCTTCAACTTTGCTGCAAAGCAGAGGGTAAGAGTGTTAATGGGAAAACAAGTCTTTATTTTAGGTCACCTGCAAATCCCCTCAATGCACATGCTTCTTTAGTCGTGGTTATGGAGTTCTCCTAAATATAGCTGAGACACTTTAGACTAAGTCCTAAGATCATCGAAGGATTGGACTGAAGTTAGGGAAAGGGATGATGTGCTTGCAAAACAAACTCCCCAAAAGTGGGATGACTATTGCCAATTTGCTGCTACAAGCAGCTGCTGATCAGAACTTCTTTATATCTTCTAAGTCAACTGTACCCCGCACCCAGAGTGGGTAGGACAGGCACAACTTCGGGCTGTACCTATATCCATGCCCTTCACAGAGATTTAGATTGTTCTTTAATTAAACTAATGAGAAGATGTGCCTTTATTGACAGTTGACAGACGTAGATCTAAAAATACCAGTCAAAACGTATGCCTAATTATTTTGTAAATTATGCTGTGCTGTAACAGACCTCTTCTGGGAGTTAAGCACTTCAAGCATTATCACTCCTCCCCTGCCTGGGGCTGAGGGAAACACACCAATTGCCAGCCCTTGTCTTGCTCATGCATTCTTACTCCTGTAGGGCGGTCTTGTTTATCTTCTCATCAGTGGGTGGTCCCCCTGACTCTCAGACTGCCTGGGATCAGACTAATGGGACACCCAGTTTGTCTCCCATGATATATGAAGATACTTCTTCGAATGCTTTCTTCTTGGAAAGTTGGGAATGTTCATCTGCAACATGCTTTTTGCCTGTTCTCTCTCTGCCAAAATAATAGGTAAAATCATTTTTCAAGCAACTGGAATTGCTTTCTTATTTTCAAGCTGATTAATATTAAAAGCGATATTGCACATTAGGAATATAAAATTTTATTTGTTGGCTTCATCTTTGAAAATGCCTAGGGCCAGATAAAACTACTAGAACAGCCTGAATTATAGATAGATACATAGATAGATAGATGATAAATAGATAGATAGATAAATAGATAGATAGATAGATAGAAAGAAAAATAGATAGATAGATAGATAGATAGATAGATAGATAGATAGATAGATAGAATATATAGGTCATGAAGTAAAACATGTACCCCACAAATATATATTTAAGTCCTAACCCTCCAGTCCTATGGATGTGAACTCATACGTAGGATCTTTGAAGATCTTATTAGATGAGGTGAGGCCAAACTGAATCAGGGTGGGCCTTAATTCAATGTGACTTGAGTCCCTATAAGCAGAAGAAATTTGGACACAGTAGGATGCAGACAGAGAGAAAGATGGCCATGGTGACAAAGGCCAAAAAAGCCACCACCAACACACTACAGACTTCAGAGAAGGCATGATCCTATTGACACCTTGATTTTGGACATCGAGCCTCCAAAACTATGAGACAATAAATTCCTTTTGGTAAAGTCAGTCAGTCTGTGGTATTTGTTGTAGCAGCCCTGGCAAGCTAAGACCGCATATATGGTCATTTATATCACCCTCTGCACATACATGCACATGTAATCACCAAGATACAACCCCCCCATTCATATTCTGATGCTTCAGATTCCTATAACAGGGCATATGTGTTTCATTCACTAATAGAGAAGACAAATGTTCTTGGAAGAGGCAAGAATTGGCCTAAAATCACACGGATGACCAAAGGGCTTCATGAGTCCTTCCATTGACCCTGTATAGCAGTTATCATGATTTTGGCTGTAATTAACAGAAAACCTGAGTCCACTGGATTAAACAATAAGGTAAATGGATCATCTCACACAAGACATCCAGAGAATAGCAGAGTCAATTAAGCTGGTGTCAGCTTGTGAAACAAGAGCAAAATTCTTCCATCCACTTGATCTGTCCCCCTCAGTTTGCTAATCTTTATCTTCAGGCTTATTCCCCCAACCTCACAAAATTGCTGCAGCAATTCATATTATGACAACAATTTCAAATTCCAGAAGGGAGGAAGAGGGCATAGTCCTTCCAGGATTCCCTTTTTAAGAGAGAGGAAGCTTACAGGGAAGCCTTCCAGATTCAACTGCCCCCACCCATATTTTATTGGCCAGAATTGAGAATTGAATCACATGCCCATCCTAAGCCAACCGTTGGCATGAAGAATGAAACTGCTATGAGTGTCCTAGACCAGTGGTTCTCAAATGTGAGCATGCATCACAATGGCCTGGAGGTCTTGTTAAAACACACACCACTGGACCCCATTTCAGGAGTTTCTGAATCAGTAGATTTGGAGTGAGGCTCAAGAGTTAACCTCATGTGATGCTATGACACTGATCTGGAGACCACATTTTGAGAGCCACTATCTTAGCTAATTGAAATTGACCTTCTAAGTAGATGTCCACCCTGCACTAAAATGTATGGCCACCAGATACCTGAACAAAATCAAGCTTCTGTTAGCAAGAAAGAAGAAGGAATGGCTTCTTGGTAGACAACAACAGTGTCTGCTATAGCAGAGTTTTTGTAGAGGACAAGAAGATGGAGGAAAGAAAAGTGCAGAAAGGGGCAGCTGGGTAAGGATGTTGGTTGGTGGTGGATCACCCAGGTATCCATACAAAGTGAGAGTAGTTTTGAGATTTGTGGCAAGAAGAAATGGCAATAGAAGCCAGCACAGAACAAAGGACCCAAGAGAAGAGTGGGTATCTCAGTAATCTCGGCTAAAGATGCCAAATGAGATATTAAATTAGAAGAAAATAAATAAATGTTTCCAAAAGATAATGATTAAAAGAGGTAAGTCTCCATGTTAGAAAGAATCAGACTGGAGTTCAGAAAATCACTCCTAATCAGAACCCCCAAAAAAGAGATCCTGGAATTCTACCTAATTGTGTGAAGTGAGAGTAGATTTGAAGTAATTATAATTAGGATTTTGTGCCAAGCTTTGACTAAGAGTAGTTATAATTAGGATTTGGGGCCAAACTTTGAAATATGGATATAATAACATAATAGGAGCCAAAGAATGATGTGCCAAAGGTGATTTTGGTGTTTCAGTAGATGTGTGTCAGAGGAATAGCAGTCTATTGGACAAATGTTCCAGGAGACCCCAGAGTGTGCCCACAATTAGGGAAAACATCATTGGAATATTGGTTATTTTTGCCTTTTTTTTTACCATTGTCTGAGACATACTTGTTGGGTTAACTGGATCACTTTGATTCTTTCTGATTGTTGTTTTTTCTTCATCTGATTGGTAATATTTTATTCCTCAACCATCTCAACTACTAATTGTCAGTTGAATGGCAATTAAAATCAAATGAACTTAGAACTGCTAGTCCTACCTGATCCTCTTACACATAAGGAAATTGGCCCAGATGAATCATGTGCAATGTTAGCTAAGGTCACATGAGTGACCAGCTCGTAATATAGAAGATATGAATTACAGCCCACAAACTTAGATGTGCAAAAGGATAATTTTACGTTTCTACATATCAACATAATGTACATTTCAAGGTGACCATTCAAAATATTGGTGAAAATTAATCCCATTCGATTAAAACTCTTCCCCTCAATTACTTAGAGTTATATTTATATTCTTGGTAATGTAAATGTTCAAATCATGGGGTTAGGGATTAGGCATCAGTCATTGTATACGCATATAGTCTTACCACCTCCACTAAGATAGTCACACATTCCCTTGGAGAAGCAAACTGTGTTCTCTTCAGGCTGACTGAGGGCTCACAGCAACCCTAGACTTAGTGAAATTCCATGCCACTTTGGGGCAATGGGAAATTTAGTAGGGCTGTTGAAGGACTTTTTCTACATCCATGCTATTCTCAGACATGTGAGCACTAAATCTTCTGCCCTCTCACTCTAGAGGCTCATCAGAACTTTATGAGACTATTTCAGATCACTCAACCTATAACAGATAAAGACATTTCTGTTTCATTCTGGGGTCTTCTTGATCTCCTGGATCCTATCAAAAAAAAAAAAAAGTAGAAAGATTATCTCTGCCCTCTGATACTCAAACCTACTATGGGATTCCATTATCTACATTCAACATGGGCTTGGCTGTGGGAAGAGGAATGGGCACAAAACTCCCTCTCAAAAACCAGGCATCTGGTGTTATTCATGATTGCCAAAAGTTGGAAACAACCCAGGTGTCCATTAACTAATGAATGGATAAAGAAATTGTGGTGTATACACATGACGGAATATTATGCAGTGGTAAGAAGAAATGAAGTCAAGAAGCCTATGACAACATGGATGAACCTGGAGGATATTACGTTGAGTGAAGCAAGTTGGACACAAAAGGACAAATACTGTATGATTGTGCTATTATGAACTAAATTTATTGTGTAAACTCATGGAGTTAATAATTAGAATATAGGTCACCAGAAAATAGAAGGAAAGTAGAAAATAGAAAGCTGAGAGTAAATCTCCCTTGAGGCAACCATCACATGCAACAGAAGTGCTTTAAGCATATGTTCCTTTTCTGTGCTTTGAAACTCAATGGTTGAGATGTAATAAAATTAAAAAATATTCATTTTTATTTTGATGAGAGCTTCATCAAGGAAACAAAACAAAAAGAACACCTAAGTTCTCTTTTCCTCTGGATTTTTGTCCCTTCTTCCCTATCTGGAGACTCTTTAATAGTCTGAAAGAAGGAAAACAATTTTCCAAATCTTTTCATTTTATGACTGTGTCTTTATTTTGAAAATCAAAATTTATGTATTTGATATAATTTTACTCTCTAGTTTTCTGATGTGGCAAACTTTTCTACAGGCAATATGCATAGAAGAAAATAACATAAACATCAAACAGATTTGTTAAAAATCCTAAAGAGGAAAGTGTGTCATAATAATAAAATTGCTCTTGATCCCCAAACAAATGCTCTTTCAATAAGCCACACCCTGGCTTTCCTTGTATATCTGGAAGAACACTGAGCAGAGAGTTATTACCAATGGGAAAGTAATGGCAAGGAGGAAAGAGGAAAGCTGATCTAATCAGAATGTTTATCATTCCAGAAATATGATATATGGCCAAAAATTATCACTGTCTTCCACTGTGACACATGCTTATTACAGTACTTTTTGAGCCTTCAGATTTTAGAAACCTAGAGACCAGAGATAGATCCAAGTGTCCATTCTGTACTTTTGCTCCTAGAGACCAGAGACAGATCCAAGTGTCCCTTCTGCACTTTTGCTCCTTGGATGGAGGTGAATTACGGTGAAGGAGATGATCTGGTGGTCCCTGGAATGAGTTGTAATATAGGTTCTGATAGAGGACATTAGACTTAAATGGGATTGTAGAAGACATTTTGATGAATCTTGATGATGTGCAGCCAGGATGTTTTCTCACAGCTTGGCATATTTTTAAGTTTTAGATGTTTCTCTACTTGATTGATTAACTATGGTGATGATCTCAATTCACAAGGGGTGAATTAGCATATATAGTATTATCTAAAAATCTTTATAGCCTAAGTATGAATTTCAGCAATTGATTCAAAAATTCTGAAAATGGACCTATTAGAATGGTTATGCACATATTAAACACAATAAATATTCAACTATAAGTTATTGCCATCATTATAGTCAATGAAATCAGTTCTCATTTCTCCAATTAAAATTAAGAATTGGTTCAAACGAAAACTCAGCTTAGTAACATTGCCTCATACTGTATTCTGAATTACCAAAATTCAAACAATTAATGTACCATGAAATACACAACATGAAAACTATTTCATATTAGGGTTGCCATTGTTATGATATTTTCTGTATACTATTTTGTAAAGCAGATCACTTTATGAGATGTTGCAAATTTGGGGGATACTGTGGAATGCTTCCTTTAACTTTATTATTTAATTTCACTTTCAAACATACTCTTTTTAGTTACTGTAGGTGAATATTCTTTTGCATGTACTAATGCTATTCCTGCTTCAAAACCAAGTTAAAAAAAGAGGAAATTGTATAGGTTCTTTTTAAAAGTCACATACACTTGAACTTTAATAATTACTGTAGTCCATAATTCTTTAAGAGAAGCTTTTCTCAGGTGCCTTAGAGAACTGTTTTATACAATGGGCAAATCCAGACTTGAGCAACGCATTACAAGTACAAAGGTTTGTGCATCTCTTTAAATATTGTTACTTCATCAAGAGTGCACTATGTTAAAAAAAAAAAACAGGCATAAAAAACAACCTAAAAAAATTAAATAAAAATAAAAACACCTTCTGCTCTCAAAAAAAAAAAAAAAAGTGCACTATGTGAAAGGATGACAGTGAAGTGGAGACATGAGGATGCCTATGAATGAAGCAATTCAAACATCTCTGCAAGTCATTTTCCATTGATTACATTTTTTAAAAGCCAAAAATATGATATCTCTGACTAAGCTCTATGGAAAATTATAACAATTCTTACCCTTATTTTTAGCATAAGCAGAAACAAGATGGAGGTAAATAAAGGATCAAAGGTCATTCAATTGACAAGGGTCTTGAAAACCCTAAGACCCTATACCCCTTCACATAGCTCAACTAACATTTCCCGACTGTCCATTAACCAAAAGACATGGGGGAGGGGGCGGATGTGGCTCAAATGGTTGGGCATCCATCACCCATGTGGAGGGACCTGGGTTCAGTCCTCGGGACCTCTCGGTAAAAATAAAAATAAAAAAAAGAAAGGTATGGAGGTTGCGCCGGCTGCTGGGCCCCATGGCGCGGGTGTACCACGAGGCCCTGCAAGTGGGTGAGTGCCCCAGGCCCGGCACATGGGTGCACCATCAGGCTCTGCCAAGCCACACAGCAAGATGATGATGTGATGGGAGAGTGGTACAAGTGAGAGCCAAACGAGAAGTGCCGAAAAACCAGGAACTGAGGTGGTGCAAGTGGTAGGATGCTTCTCTCCCACATCAGAAGTTCCCAGGATAGAATCTCGGTGAAGGCAGGAAGAAAAGGATGAGAAGGGAGGGCAGGAAACAGACACAGAGAATTGCCCAGGGAATGGACACAAAAACAGCAAAAAAAAA
>PVKH010040864.1:0-11013 GCA_004027955.1 Chaetophractus vellerosus
GAAGGGTGTGTCCCAGGTGACACAGTAGGTTGTCAGTAGGAGGCAAGAGAGAGGTCTTCAAGTAGAATGGTCTGAATATAAGGCAGATTACAGTTTATTAAAGAGATTGTCAGCTGTGACAGAGTCGGCAGGGAGCAGAATACTATTAACAGTCGTTTGGGGAGTAAAAATATGAGACCAAGTCAAGGTACTTAGTAGCTTGAGAGGATTTTATTCAGGTTAGGGGAGAAAGGGCATGTTAAATGATGAGGTGGAAAACCACAACAAAGAGAGGCCTATGAATAGTCATGGAGGAAGAGAGCTTAAGAGTGGGATTAAGTGCTTGACATGAGTGGAAAGGAATAGGGTAGAGAGAATAGGCAGGGGAAGTGCCCTAGACAGTAGGACACCCAGGAGAGAAAGAGAAGCAGATTCCATTTCATAATGTACCCTACTGTGTGCCTCAAGCTAGACCACCACATGCTGTGTTCACTCTTCCTAATAACACCAATCTTGTGGCATGAAAATGGTGGTCTTCGATTTGCAGGCACAGAAACTCAGGCACAGAGAGCTTAGGAAACCTGCTCAAGGTTACATAGTTATTAAGTGGCAGACCAGGTGTTTGAACCCAGATCTCACTGCCTCCAAAGCCAGAAAGTATGAGTGAAGAGAAAGGAATATTTCAAGGAAGATAAGGGAGCTCATGCTTAACAGTCTAGGTTTTATCAGTCAGTGAAGGAAGAAGATTTGCTTAAGGTGGCAGTTGAGTGAGAGGCTGTGGAGAGCAGGTGAGGGGTAGAGGAAAGAGTTTGTGATATTCAATTTTGGAAAGGTGACTAGGATTTAATAAAGGTAGTGTCCTCATTTCATAAGGCAATCCTGAAGACATATTCAAGTTAACCAGAGACTTACATATTATAAGTTGGGTAACCATATAATTTATCATCCAAACCAGGACACTTTTGTAAAAGGAAGAAGATGATATATATATTTGGGACACCAAGACAACAGTTGTAAACTGTTGGGGCACATGGGTCACCCTACTTAGCATTCCCAGAAAGCTGAAAAACATAAAATCCATATTAATAATAATCATGTACAGACGTTGACTTCCTAAACTTGGGCAATCCAGTTGGTAAGAAAGGACTTCACAGGGGCCAGTGACGGGCAGAAAGCAGCCACCAGCTGTTCCCAGGAGTTAGGAAAGTGGATCCAAGAATCGTTCCCAATCCAGCATCTGAGATTCAGCTTACATCTTCATGTTTTTGTGCTAGGGTTTGATGGGTTCCTCAAGCAGTGTTAGAGGAAATTGATCTGTCTTCCTCCATGACTATATATTTATATATGTATGTGTATAGATGTATATGTGGGTGTGTTTATAAATATATATAAATATGTATAAGCATGGATACATATATACTCATATATGATATTTTGCACAGTGTAATTCAGTCATGCAAAACAAAATAACTTACTTTCTATAGCTGATTTAAACCTCCTTATGATCCCTCAGTCCTTTGTGTGTAGATGGGTGGATGTTTGTGGTGAGTGGTGAATAACCACACTTACCCTTATCAGTTAGGGATATCCTAGTCTCTTTTGTAGGAATATCTGCCCCTGTGGTGATAGGGGAGAGTAACCTTGGGATAAGATCATGCAGGTCTTGTGGAAGGTGCCTCATAAGTATGGACACTGGGCTTTCAACCGGTATCTGTAGCTTATGGATTCATGGCAGTTCTCTTGACTTGGTCTGGGTACAGTGACCTCCTTTTGTTGAGTTTTCTTCACCCCTTTGTGTCTTTGTCACACCTTCCATTTCACCCGTGATCTCTGGCTTTTCATCCAGAAGACTCTGCTCCAGTTAACTTCATCCTTTCATTAGGGACTCCCAGGTTGGGTTCTCAGCCTTCTACTTTGCCATTTTCTATGGCATGATGGAATTTATGAATCCCTTCCATATTTAGAGAGCAAAGAGGGACTGGGATGGTAACTGGGGTTGTCTTTCTCTGCCAGCTCTCATAGGTCATCACTTCTATATCTCTGCCTAAGTGATTCTACATTGGAGTAAGGTCTTGTTCTTGAAGAGTGTAATCTCCAGCATAACCTTATCAAGCTAGGCCAGGATTCCTTCTTTGCTCTCCTCCCCAATTTATCTAACGTTTCCAATTTCTTATTGTTCCCTATCCAAACTAGTTAACTCCTTTGGGAGCCTGTATTCTCATATCTCTGTCTGGTCTTCTCACTCTCTCTAAATTCCCCTTTCCTTTGCTGAAGGACTACTATTCCCCTTTCTCCTTGGATAGGATTTTTCCTAAAGCTTATCTTCTTTCTCACTTATTCTAGCTTCAGGGTTAAGCCATAATGAGAGAAAGATATTTATAACTAATTGGTGCAATTTTAATATATGAGCATTGGTAATATGCATGGCAAATGTATGAAGGATGAAAATCACTAGCATTGCTAAGAGATGATCTGATTGCTCAGCCCCAATTAATGCAACAAACTCATGTAATATGGCTAAAAGCAAAAAACTAGACTTGAGATGAATACAACATAATCTCTTCATTTAGAGAGTCATAATTTTGCAGGGAAGATAAGATTATGTAGGCCATGACAATAATAAAAAGGGTATAAGGAGGTGATGAGTGTACAAGAAAAGAGCTATGGGAGCTCAGAGAAAAGAGAGGTCATGCCTGGCTGGAATCATCAAGAAGGACATCTAGCAGAAGGTAGCCTTGAAGGATCGATAGATGAGCATACTTGTAACTGGTCATAGTTAACTCAATAACTCTCTCGAAGTTCTGTAGAACAGGTTCAGAAAAGAAACAATCTCTACAGATGGCCAGAGTGATGGGACGTGGGAATTGTCATTTGGATATGGAAGAAATTTACAGGGACGAATGGCTGTAGGATAAGAGTGAAAGTAGCTTGCCTGTGGTTGACCTCAGTGCCCAAGCTTGACCAAGAGGCCAAAAGCAGCCAGAAGCATGGCAAAAAAACTGTTGAGGCAGGGGGTGTGTGAAGGAGCAGAAAAGGAATCGCATGAGCCAGAGCGGGGGAATGGGAGAAGGAGAAGGTTTTGGATGAAGAGGAAGAACACCAAAACTTTGGAGACAGCATTATCATGGGATGAGTCAGTCTAAGCTTGGTAGAGTGAACAGCTAATGTGGAAGGAGATCAAGAGGGGCAACAGAGCAGGGTGAGAATTATGAGGCCAGTGTTTCAGATGGCTGGTTTTCGGAGTGCTGGAAATAAGGGGCTCACATTTTCTTTTTCACCTGTCCATTGTAAATGCATCCAGTAATTGTAAATACACTTGCCTGTATTTTCTATTGTGCCCAGGTCTTTACAAGGGAATAGAATGGTCACTTTGGAAGGTGCCAAACCTAAACCACATGAAGATGTGTCCAGCTGTGAATGTACCAATTACAAGCAGGCCCCACAATCTACCATGTCACTTGAGCAGCGTGTTTCACCCTTTTTTTTGAGTCCTTTTCAACAGGAGCAGAAGCAGGGCTTGAAAGAAATGTGATCTTATCCCTGCACCCCACTCTCTTTTACTACAAATCTGGCCAAAAAAAAAAAAAAGATAAAAGCCAGGAACATCTGAGTCAGCTTCAGTAGTCGGAAATGTAGCAGTTTAACACCGAATAGAGGCTTGTCTAATGGCTGGTGAATCAAATTAAATTCTGAACAAACAACTCTCCAGCCACATCTCAGTCAGTTTTTGAATCAATGCAGATGATTTATGGTTCCTTAGGGTTGTATTCTCTTTTCAGAGTGTTGGGATTTCCACACATAGTGCCATTTACCACTAATGAGCAGTGCACCTCGATCCCTGGGAGTGCACCACTTAGCCAGGCTCTCAAGCATCCCCTCCTTCCCTGCAAAAGGAGTACCTTAGCCGGGTCAGGAACCTTGGGCCAGCCAGATGCAAGCTGTTAATGCAAAGTACTGAGAGCCTTGATAGCCTTCAGTCTTTTTTGCTTTTTAATTTAAAGTTTCTCTGATGTGTGAGAACCTTCTGGGACAAATTTGATTCCCCAACCTTAGCACACTGTGTTCAGATGGGAGCGCATTTGGTTTTACCTTTTTCCTTTGGTACCATTTGATAACGTCTTCTTGGGTCTGTATTTTCATGGAGCACCATAATACCCAAGTGCTTAGCACAGTGCCTGGCACATGGCAGGCGCTCCATTGATATCTGTGGAATGAACGGTAGGTGGAGATACACTTAGAGTATATGTCTCTTGGAACAAGTGTTTGGGAATGGGGAAATTCTCTAAAGAGTATCTGCAATCCCAGGGGGAGGCTAGTCATAAGGGAGAAATCCTGGTAAAATTAATGCTTATCTAATGCTTATTAAATGCCAAGCCCTGTTCTAACTCCTTAATTTCATTCATTGCTCACGACAAACCCTTGAGGTAAGTACTATTATCATCCCCATTTTACAGATGTGGAAACTGGCACCACAGAGGGATTAAAGCTACTTGTCTAAGGTCACGGAGCTAGTGCATGGTAGCACTGGATGTTAACGCAGGCAGTCTGCTCCCACGGGCCCTACATTTATTTACTATCACTATGGAATAGGGAATTCTCTTAGGATTCTTCCATTAGGGTTGAAGAATTTTTACTTCACAGGGCACTTAAAAGGCTAGCTCTGCTTCAAAATGACAAGAAAAACAAAGACATATTTGCAGCCTCAGAGTTCTCAGCTTTCATGGCAATTAGCAGATGTGAATTCATTGACGCGTTTGGTTTCAGACCAAAGAAACTGGAGGGTGACCTTGAGTTGGGAGAAGTAGGGGTGAGAACAGATTTCTATGCTGTTCTTGAGGCAGATTTTCTCTTTTTGACTATAAAGTTGAAAAAGGAGAAAAGAAAGGCAGAGCCTCCAAATTGGCAACATTGACCAGGCCTTTGCCTGGGAGCAAAACGACTTCTCTGAGGTTGGAACTGGGGCCCCATCCACTGGCAAGCGTTCTTTTTGCAGAGACATGTCTCCTCCTGTCTGCATGAAGTGAGTTAACCATCCAGAGCAATAGAATAATGAGAACCCTGAAAAAGTAACTTTCTAAATGAAACCTGAGTTCCCTGGGAAAATACAATTTTACACAAGGAAGATGATTTAGGATCTTCCCATGGGCTCCTGGGATCAAGGGGGTATTTGTTACTCCTTAAGAAGTTGTACAACAGGATCTGACTAATATTGTTTGCATTCTTTAGTACTCCTTTTTCCCTTAGAAGGAACATTAAGTTCCATGCAAGACTGAGATAAAGTACATGCTAACATTGATATCAGATCAATTGAGAATAGTCTACAGACAAATAGCAAAACATTTTGGAATCTGCTTTCAAACCCAAACTGAAATTTAAGGATCCAGATTTTGTATGGAAAAGAAAGTCTCTTGCTTTGAAATTTGATTTAAAAATAGTTTCTAGAAAAGTATTAAGTAAGCCCCGGTACCTCCTGGGAAAACAAGTGGCTCTTAAAAATCTTAACCTGCATTGTGGAGATTTTTATGAATGAGCAACATATGGATTAAATTACCCATATTTGAAAAAAAATCAAAGGACAAAGCATACTTGGCAGTTTTATTGAGCCTGAATTATTTGGAAAACAGTTCCAAGATATCTTAGAAATCCCAAATGGGGTCTAGTTTACCAACCATCTTTGAAAAACAAAATCTAGCTGTTACATAAAAAGGGCTGTCTTCATGAGAGTGTATTGAGACTAGGTTTAACGAAGTGATCTGAGTTTGCCGAGTTCTGAGGGGTTTCACGGATGAGTAGACCCAAGACACCAATGACTATACACATAACTGCCTCTGCCTCTGCCTCTCAGGGGTGGGGCCAGTGGGACGATGTTATTCTCGGCTCCTCCGTCTTGTTCCTCCTCCTCTGTCCCCCTTCCGGTCTGTACTAGTTTTGGCAGATGCTAAAAACCTGGCTACTGACTCTGTTTCCTAATTTTTAAACTCAGTCATTATCAATGCTGAATGAGACCTATTTTCTGAAAAATAATCTGTGGTGAATTAATTGTATACATCATGATTTCTGTGGTGTCTTTCATTCACTATGCAAGGCTCTGGGGGGAAGTCTCTTTAACTCTGTTTAAAAATCTCATCACTGTTTAAAAATAGTAAGCTCTAAAAATAGTTTAAATATTTGTTGAATAAGAGAATGAGTAAAGGTACCCAAGGGAAATAAAAAGCTCCTTGCTATTTCTTATTAGGCACAGAAAGAGATAGAATCCCAGGTTCCTGGCAGAACAACCCAGGGCTTTTTCACTCCCGTGTCTAGTGCATGGTGCTAACACATTGATGGCGAGATGTCAACGTGAATATTTCTCAAGACTGTCTTGGCAGTTTGGACAAATGCTAGAAGGGCTGGGACACCAAATGTGTCCCCTGAGATTTATAAATCCTTAGGACCTCTTTACCAATAAGTGACAGAGGCAGGAATTGAACCCAGGTCTTCAGGTTCCAAAGTCAGTGGTCTTTCTGCTAAAACATATCCGGACACCTGTAAAAATCCTAGGCTCCTGGACTGAAGTATTGAACTGGGGTTATATGAAGTAGAACTATATCACATGTCTGTTTAGATTTTTAAATTCAAATACACAAGCACTCTTAAAAATAAAAGTGAAAATACCTGAAATTTTATTTATCATATATACCATTTATTATAGACTCTATGCAAAATACATTTATACAAACAAATTAATGAACAGGGTGTCAACACAAAACATGTTTGCTATTCCTTATCGATGGTTTACGGAATTTTCAAGAGTACTTTTGACCACTCTCATTTTATGCCTCATATCTCAACTTCAGACCTAGCCCTGGGTGAGATGTGACTCCATATACTGTAATGTTTATGGATCATAGAGCATTATCCTTCACAATTAGCATAAAATACATCCTTTTAACCAGTCACACTATACTTGCCCACCTTCACTTCTTGCCCTTGATGAAATGACAAAGCCCATGGCAGGTGAAAAAGCACTGAGGGAAAAGGCTATTACTAGTATGCAGACACATTCTAGACAAAGGTACAGTGGTATTAGTCCCTCTGAGGAAGTCTATCTTCCACCAAACCGTGAAGCAGCCAAGAAAATGAATGTTTTGGGTGTTGCCCGTCTCCCTTCTTTTCTGAATCATCGCTGTTCGCCTATAGTCCCTGGACAAAGGCCCACAACTGGGGAACAGAGTGGTGAATAGTTGAGGCAAGCTCAGAGTTCGGGCTTCCTTTCTTCTCTTGTGAGAAAAATTGGTAATTGAGAAAATCCATTTAAAGAACAATTTCAGAAAATATAATGTAAATGTTAGGTGGGCGAAGGGGGGATGATTGTGTTTGGTGTTCTGTGATCCTGCATGATGGTTCTTTGTCTTTGCATAGACTTTTCTTTTTTGGAGTGCCTCCTCCGTCTTTATCTAGCAACTCCTCTTCATCCTTCAAATCTTGGTTTCAGAGTCACCTCCTCCAGGAAGCCCTCTAACCGACCAGTTGGATTAGATGGTTCTCTGCCAGGCTCCCCTGGTCATGCTGGCATAACTCATGGGAAAACTTACTCATTCTGTAAGAATGCCTTTATTTATCTGTAAACATCAGAAATAATCTCTTTTAGGGCAATCACATCTCATTTCACTCTGAATACCCAGCCTCTAACCCAGTGTCTGGCCCATGGTGGATCTTCAATAAATGTTTACTGAGTGGCTAATGAATGAGAGGCTAATATAGTGCTGCTGGATACCCAACCCCAATTATGAATGGGAATTAAGAAGTGTTACATATTTCCTTATTATGTTTCAAAATGTATATTGCCTTTGGGGGGAAAAGAAAAAAGAAAAGCAACCACATTCTCCTGCCTTCCCAACACAAGGAAACATGTGACTATAACTTGAGATTTGGAGTTTCAAGTTTTATCCATAGAAAGATATTCAAGGAAATGAATAAAACATAAAAATGGAAATAAAATTAAAATAAAAAAGCAATAATCACATCACCTTAGCAAAACTGTTTAATTTAGGCACATTATTTTTCAGCCTCATTCACATATTTATAGACTTCTATGTGGTTGTAACCCCACTGTGGTTTTCTCTTAAGGGGAGACATGATCGTTTATTAAGCGCCTTCCATGACCCAGGCACTGTCACAAACATATGTTATCTACATATGGTCTCTCAGTTAATACTTACCATGCCCCCATGTGGCAGAATCATCATCTTTACATCACAGACAGCACAGGTCCAAAGAAGCAAAGTCATGGTCTAATAAGTGGCATAAGTAGAACTTGATCTGTGATCTGTCTGACTACAAATTCTGTCATTTTTAGAAATTTTAAAAAATTTCCTTGGGTCAGATTTCTGGGCATGTATTTATTGGGTTAAGAGTGAAATATTTATGACCTTCAGTCTTTCTTTATTTGTTGCTAAATTAATTTCCAAAAGGAATGGAAGAATCAATTCACAGTCTTACCCACCAAGGTCCAGTTTAAGGTTTTGTCTCCCTAATCTCAGAACCTAGCACAGTGCTGGGCATGTGGTGGCTTCTTAACAGAGGCGTGGTGAATGAATTATTGAATAAACAGACACTGCCACCAGCACTGCAAATTTTCTTTGAAACGTACATAATGTGGTACCTGCAAAATATACGAACCCAAAAAGGGAGGCAGGCTTATTGTCCCTGAATAAAAGAAAAGAGATGACCCCTTTGGACTCTGCTGGGAAAGTAGCTGATATCTGTACTTTTGCAAGAAAAAAAAAGAATATCTCCATTTCCGCATATAATAATTTAGTGGATCAGTTTCCAAAATGTGTGATCTGAATAATTCAAAGCCCCCTGGTGGTCCAGAGTCAGCATGTTGGTACAGTCAGACACACAGTGCAGCAAGCAAAAGTAAGTAAAATGTAGTTCTGGGCTTTATTTGAAATTTTCAAAGAAAATTAAAAGGAATCTAATAACAGTCCTGAAAAATTTCCTCTTTCTATTCTCCAATTTTCTTACATCTTTAGCTGCTCTAATGACTACCAATCTCTAAATCCCCATTCCCAAAACTTTGTGCAAAATTCTGCTAGAATTCTACCTGTGGGCTCTTCTCTTTCCTTCTTGGCCCCTCCTCTCCTGGAAGCAGCTGCCGGGTTCGGACTGCAGTTGTCTTCACTTCCATAGCCTAGGCGGCTCTTGCTCACCCTTGGAAGTATACTTCTTTCATTGCTTGCTTTTTTAAAAGGGAAAGTCCCCTGGACATTTTTGTTTAAAAAAAATAATTCCTTAACCTCATTGTATATATTTCTACTAATAGTGAGTCATAGGTAGTGTTTCAGAGTCCATCAATTGGCCTGGAGCATTGCTTCTCAAATTGTACTGGAAATTTTCCCGTGGCCGCACCAACCTTTGCCAATTTTTCTGTTGGAAGCGTCCCTGAATATCCTTCTTGCTTTCCATTTCCACAGCTTCGGCTCTAGTCTATATCATTGTTTTCATGAAGGCTATGACGTGTATTTGTCCGTCAGAGGAACATTTCCCTAAACTCTGGCCTCCGTTTTCGGCTCCTGTCTCTCATCACGGACACTCCCTTCTCATCACTCAGACATTTCCAGCTTTTTGGCAGTTTCCCCCCTGTCAAAACAGGAAAGATTCAAACAGTGTTTACCTTGTTCACTTTAACCAAAATTCACATCCAAATACTTCTCATAAGTATTTGTCTTTGAAAATTCTCTCCAACCCTTTGTGAAATGAAAAACTCTTGAATGTATTTCAGGCAGGCTGAAATAGAACTGTTGAGTTGTTTGTATCATTTGTCTGAATTATAAAGCTACTTACCTGGATTCAAACTCAGTTTTACTTTTATGAACTTTAAGAGTTGGGTAAGTAACATTATAATTTTGGCAAGGTATACACACGAACATAGAAATAAGGAAGTAAATTAAATCTATAGGTATTACACTTTTGTGTATAAAATAATTATAATATTTAAATAACTACGATAATCTTTTTGCATTTGATATTTTGGGCATTTTAAATATTAAGAAAATTTGACAGTTTAGAGAAGCTGGCATAGTAGCCTTGTGGTATTATCTGCAATGTTTAATTATTAGATTTGAGAGTTTTAACTTGAAAAAGGTAAGATATGATTAATTTTGTAAATAATATTGTGTATTTAAGAAAATCTGAATATAGGATTTATAGATTTTTGCTTCTAGGGTTTGGAAGTCTGCCATGGCAGGTATTTGAAGTTTGTAAGAAAATTAGATATACCAAATTTGAAATGGTTATCAGTCAGAGTTCAATGTGAGCAGCAGATCCAATAGGAGATATAGTATGTATATGGACTTATTACAAGGATCTGGGTTATGCAATAGTGAGGGCTGGTTAAGCAAGTCTGAAGTCTGTAAGGCATGGTCAGGAAGGGAAGATTATGAGTTGACTGGAACTCCATGAACATGGGACAACGCTCTTTCTATAGAGGGGAATTTCTTTTCCCTCCTGTGAAAGCCACATTCCTGCTTTTAAGGCCTTCCAGCTGGTTAAGTCAGGCTCACCCAGGATAATCTCCCTTACTTAAAGTGAGCTGAATTGGGACTTTAGGTACACCTGCAAAATCCCTTTACAACAGCTACCTAGATTAATGCCTGACTGATTGATGGATTGTAGCCTCATCAAGTTGACATAAAAATTGTCTAAGGTATTTTTTTTTTATTATACACCCCCCCTTCTGCTTGCTCACCCTTGCTTGTGGGGGCTTGACTTTTTGCCCACGGGGGCTTGCCCTCTTGTGCCCGTTCGACCGTTTGAGGAGGCCCCGGAGACCGAACCCGGGGCCTCCCATGTGGTAAACTGGCGGCCTACCAATTGGGCTACAGCCAGCCTGTGTCTAAGGTATTTTAATAAATTAAGTTTGTAAATGGATTTCACCCTTGTGGAGTGGGTATAGCTTAGTGATTGAGCATATGCTTTGCATGTATGAGGTCCCCAGCACCTCCTAAAAAAAGTGGATTCCACCCTTTTGGGGGACTTAATCTGTTAAAT
>PVKH010040865.1:0-11014 GCA_004027955.1 Chaetophractus vellerosus
TTAATAAATGTTGATTTTTAATTGTGCTCTTCATGGGGTATTTTAGAGAAAGAATTAAAATTTTTTCTATTTTTATTTTTTCAAAATACTTTAATAATTACAGAAATGTGTATGTATAATGTAAGAATTTTTTTTCCCTTCACTTTATTTTTCCTTTTTGGTGTACAGTTATCTATGAGTTCCCCACCCCCACCCCCCTGCTTGCTGTCTGTGTCCATTCACTGGGTGATCTTCTGTGTCTGTTTCTTGCCTTCTCTTCTCATTTTTCTCCTCCAGGCTTCACCAGGATTCAATCCTAGGGACCTCCAATGTGGGAGAGAGGCACCCTGTTACTTGCACCACCTCAGTTCCTGGTTTCTGGTGCATTTCTCCTTCACTCTCCCCTGCGTTTCTTTTGTTGCATCATCATCTTGCTGCATGACTTGCCGCATGTCCGCGTGGGCCCAGCTCACCTGCTTGCCTTTTTACCAGGAGGTCCCAGGGATTGAACCTTGGGTCCTTCCGTATGGTAGATGGATGCCCAACCACTTGAGCCACATCAGCTTCCCGGAAATTTTTTTAAAAAACGGAAAAATAAACAAAATACCCTAGTCCCATTACTCAGAGATATCTCTTGCTATAACCAAAGCTGAGTAATGGTACTTAGGACAAAATACTGAGGAACAAAAGAAAAGAAACATTATCCTGAAAATGCTTAAAAATTACACACTATCAAAAAGAAAGAAAATGTCAAACAACTGTTTGGCCTCTTCAAAAGAATATAAGAAATGTTCCATGGTTGAAGCAGAAGCAAAAAGCCATAAGAGAACAGGATGGGGTAAATACATCGAGGCTTAAAGGAACCTAAAAATGCAGATGCAAACAAAAATGTACATTGGAAACAAAAGAATACCGTGGTTGATATTTCAAAAAATACAATCAATGTTATAAGAACAAACAAGAGAACATAGAGATGATACCAATAAGAGGGTAGATGACTAATAGTAGGACAGAGATCGGCACTTCAGCATAGGAAGTTCTGAAGGAGAGAACAAAACAAGTGGAGAAGAAGCAATATTCAAAGATACAACTGAAAAAAGATTTTGGAGGATGAAGAAAGACCTCTGAACAGATTGAAAGTGTGTATCATGTTCTGGAAAAATCAGTGAGAAAAAGAGTTCTGTAATTAGACCCATCCTAACCAAGAAATTATAAGGATAAAGGTAAAAAACAAACAAAAACCAGTTACCAAAAGCAAAAAAAAAAAAGAACAAAAAAAAAAAAAGCTGCCCTCATGGAAATTAATGGGGCTTTGAGAGTTAGTTAGAGATGAAGGAGCTAATAAGTAAAAACATTTTCATCAGAAGTAGTCAGAATGTCCCATTTCAATATTAATTTTGACAATTAGATATAGGATAAAGAATGCTTTTGGAAAATGACACGGTCACCACTATTAAAATTGAAAACAGAATAAATGTTCTTCAAAACACTGACAAAGATAAAAAAAAAATATCTATATAGATACAGCAAAAGATAGAAAGCCAGAAACATAACAAAATATTTATTTAGGGATAAAGAAGGTTTTAAAAATTATAAATAAATTCTGTATTGCCTTATGCTGATAATTTTTTTATTTACTAAGCAGTTTTATTGGGATATATTCATATACCACACAGTCGATCCAAAGTGTATAATTAATGGCTTTTAGTATAATCACAATGTTGTGCATTCATCACCACAATGATAAATGTGGAAAATCTGGATGAAATGGACTACTTTCTAGAAAAAGACAAATTATCAAAATTGTCTCAAGAAATTTGTAATAGAAAAATCAGGGATGTCTTTTATAAAATTATCAAGAGCTCTTTTTAAAAACAATAGCTTAGCCAGATGTTATACAAGTGAGTTGTTTTAAATTTTCAAGGAGAAAATATTTAAAGCTATAAAAACTATCCCAAAACATAGAAGAAGCATCCTAGTTCAGTTATTACAGTTAGCATGAGCCCAGTACCAAAAAAATTTGTCAAAAGGCTTAAATTACAAACAAATTAACACCAACCATATATGACAGGAACATTAATCCATGAAGAAGTAGGATAGCATGCATTATATTAATAGAGCAAAGGGGGTAAACCATGCTCTCACCTTAATAGATGCCTAAATGTTATTTATTAAAATTCAATTTATATTCCTCATAAAATGGTAGGTTTAAAAGAATCTGAACTCAACATCAAATAAACTTACTATGAAACAATAGAGAATGCCTATTAAGGGTAGGAATAAAACGAGGATGTCTACTAACCTCTCATAAAATACATTTTGGGATGTTTAAGGATGTGTAAGTTTGGAAAAGGAGATAAAAATTGATGATTTACAGATGATGCAATTACTTGAAAAACTGTAGGATTGTTGTGAAACTTCAAAAAATGCACCATTATAAAAAAAATAATAAAGCTTTTTATATTCTAGCAATAACTAATTAGAAAATATAATATTTCACTTACTGTATTAATAAACTTATGAAGTAGGAATCAGACAAAAGTGTTCAGTACCTAAGTGAGGGACTGTCAGACTTCGGTGAGGGATATCAAAGGGAGATATACCAGGTTCTTGGGTGAAGAGACCTGATTTTGGTGGAATGTCACATCTCCCCAAATTAATTTTTACATTCCAACCAAAATTAATTTCAATCAAACTTCCAAAAGATTTTTTTTTAGAATATGGAAAAATTATTCTAGTGCTCACATGGAAAAATAAACAGGCAAGATTAATGAAAAGTTTTGAAAATAATCATAGATGATGTTTGTTGAGTTTTTAAAACACAGGCACCGAACTAAACTTTTACACATACCATTATTCTATCCTTAAAAGAATTTCACGAAGAGCCCTATAATTGCTGCCATTTTACAAATTGTACAAGAAAACAGGTTTTAGGAGACTAGACTGAAACACTATCACTGCTGCAGCTAGAGCTGACTGCCATGTGAAGGGGAATGAGAGAGAACTTGCAATACTAGATTTTTAACCATATTATAGTTGTGTTGTAAGTCCTTTTTACCACCCCCTCTTCCATCCTCCAAATCTATTTGAATAATAGAAGAAATCTTTCTAAAACAAATGAGCTTAAATAGAAAGTTTTTATCTTTCCAGCAAGGTGGCAGATTATACATATCTTCCAGGTGCAGCACAACTAAAAATCTTGAAGATACACACACTTAAACATTTTAATGCATGGTTGAGCTGGTAGCAAAGTAAGTACATTCTTTTGAGGCTAGAAATGACAAAGCATAAAATTAGAGGGGATAATTGAGAGCTGGAGCCCCATGTTTTTCCTGGACTATTTCCAGTGGCCCTGCAGAGGAAGAAAGTGGGAATGCCTGCCTCAGCTATGACTCTGAGTAGAAAGGGAAAAAGAGATGTCTTCCCTGGAGTTCCTAACAAGTCCACATTAACATGTCTATGGGACTTTTGAATTCTCACTGTCTTAGTAGCCAAAAAAGTTAAGCAGAGAATTTAGTTGAAAGCAGTCCCAGACTGGTTACCATCAGTAACCTGATAAAATGTCTCAGACCTTGAAAGTTCCCTCAGATAAGATGCAAAGGAGCATGAATTCACAATAAACACACACACACACAAGACTATAGACTCCTATAAGTGACCACAGCAGAAATTATAAACAATAGAATAGACCACAATTGCAGATATTATACATAAAATATATTTTAGGTTTAAAGAAAAAAGAGGGAATTAGAAATATAACGAAGAAAGAAGAGACTAACAAAACTGACTAAAAATGTTTGAAAAATAACTTATCAAGGAAAATATAATAACTGAAATTAGAAACTCAGGGGACAGGTTAAAAAGAAAAGTAGTCTTAGAGAATTCCTGAACTAGATTATTAATTGGAAAAATTACACAAACTGTTCAGAGGAAAACAAGAAAAATTTAAAGCAGATTATATTACATAAAGGATAGTGTAAAAAGGTCTAAGGTACATCTAAATGAGTTACAGAAGGAGGGTATGAGGCAGAGGCATATTTGAAAAAATGACAGAACAAATTCAGAATTGATGAAAAATATGAATGTGTGGTTCAAGAAGCCCAATGAATTTGAAGCAAGATAAAAAGAAATGCATACAGGGAAATGGATGTGGCTCAAGCAATTGGGCTCCCATCTACCATATAGGAGGTCCAGGGTTCGATTCCCAGGGCCTCCTGGTGAAAGGCAAGCTGGCCTGAGCGGAGAGCTGGCCCACGCAGAGAGTTGGCGCAGCAAGATGACACAAAAAGAGACACAGGGGAGACAGTAAGAGACACAGCAGACCAGGGAGCTGAGGTGGCGCAAGAGTGGGAGTGGGAGCGTGCCTCTCTCCCACTCCGGAATATCCCAGGATCGGTTCCCAGTGCCGCCAAAGGAGAAGACAAGCAGACACAGAAGAACACACAGAGAGCAGACAGTGAGCGCAAAAAACAAGGGGTGGGGGAAGAAATAAAGAAAAACTGAAGAAAAAAAAAACTAAAAAGAAATGCATACATAAAAGTATCATATTGAAATTGAAGTCCATCAAAGACAAAGAGTAGAAAGCTAAAAGTAGCCAGAGGAGCAACAGAGATCAAAGATGATTCTCACTCGCAATTGGCCAGTTAATGGTGGAATGTCTTCAATGTACTGAAAAACCACGGCTGTCAGCCTAGAATTCCATACTCATCAAAATATCTTTCCAGAACAATAGCAAGATGAAGACATTTCAAACAAACAAACCTGAATGTTTGCAACCAGTAAACTCCCTTTAAAGGAATTTTTTAAAGGAAGTACTTCAGGAAGGAGCAAAATGATCTCAGAAAGAGGCAAAGTGAAATAGTGAAAAAAGAAAATGGTAAATATGTAAGTAAAATTAAACTGTATGAAATAGCCATATTTAATTTGTGCTGTTAAAAAAAAGAACTAAAATACTGGGCAACAACAGGATGTAAGCCAGAATGGGATCATTAGAATTGGAGTTAAAGTATTCTAAAGTTCTTAAGTTGGGGGGCCGGCTGTAACCCAATTGGTAGGGCTCCGGTTTACCACATGGGAGGCCCTGGGTTTGGTTCCCAGGACCTCCTCGAGTGGGCAGACTGCCTTGAGAAGGCAAGCCGCCGCGGGCAGGGCAAGCCGCCACGAGCAGGTAGGCTGCCGCGTGGTGAGCTGACTTGGCGGGTCGCCGCAGCGGGGAGAGACAGGCAGACACAGGGGAATGCAAAGATGAACGCAGCGAGAACGAGCAGAAAGGGGGGGATATATAATAAATAAAAAATAAATCTTTAAAAAAATTTTTTTTTAAAGTTCTTAAGTTGCTTAGAGCTTTAAGTTAATTTTAAATTTTAAATTGTTAGATTTTTAAGTTATAGTTTAAGAACTTTACATTAAAAGTGAATGTTAGAATTCTAGAGAAATCACCAAAAGAATAGCAATAAAGAATATAATTTCTAAACTAATAAAGGGAGAAAAACAATACAAGTTGAAGGCAGGAAAGAAAAAACTAAGCATAGAAAAAATGAGACAGATAGGAAGTACAAAATAAGATAGAAATAAATCCAAATATATCAGTAATCACAATCAATGTAAATGGATCTAAACTTTCCAATTATAAAGGAAACGATGTTGGACTGGATTAAAGACAAAATTCAGCTATAAATTGTTTTCAAGAGCCATTCCAAAAACTTAAGAACACAGAAAGAGTGAAAATAAAAAAGAGAACAAATAAGAAAGTGAATCCACTTGCCAGGGTCACAGCACTGTAAGGGGCAGAGCTTGTCCCCTGGCCTCTGGCCATGCTCTTTTCACGACACCACACAGCTGACCCAGACTCCTTGCTTCTCTCCATGGGTTACTCCTGACATTCAGGCTAGAATCACAGTATGACAAAGTGCACCAGGATTAAAACAGGGCACAATGAAATGTTAAGTCAAATTGTCTATTCTTCAGGCAGGTAAAGACTTGTTAACTTCTTTCCCAAAACTTTTCCACCGTCATGTAGGCACAGGTGGGGCTGGCTTATTTAATCAGCTGTTACACCAACTCTAAGTTTTTTTTTTTTCCTTTTTGATTTTAAATTATTTTGTTCCTGAAATCCTGGATAAAATCCGAAACATTTTTCTTCTATGTGAAATTGTTTATATATTATATTGGAATCTATGTCATACTTTGACAAGTCAAAAGCTAATAAAAGTTTTCATATCCAAAAAATGATAAATTAAAATATTTTAGTTATATGTAGCAAATATAGATTAAAAATAAGCACACATTGTCCACACTACATTAGCCTGGAATTGTGCTAAGTTAAAGTAACACTCCTGAATGATTTTATGAAAGGCAATTAATCCTTAGCCACCATTTGCTAAAATTAGAAAATAGGTAAATCATTTAGTACAGAGGACCTATATTCCTTCAAAATCCTACAACCTAAGTTCCTTTTGTGCTTGGTAACTCCTGAGGTTGACCAAGTGTTGGTGAAGTGACTTAAATGGGTGTTGTTCAAAGGCTGCCTGGGCTTCCTCAGCAAGAAACAACGAGCATGGACGCGTCCTGCATATGGAAGCCCAGACAGCGAAAGTCTGGTTCCCTTTTACTTGTTCTTTGTGAAGTTTGCCAAACCGTAGTCCAGCTTCATCCGAGCCCAAGTGTGGGTAACAACTGAAGGCAATCACAGAGGAAAAAAACGGTTTTACACACAATAACATTCTTACCACCTCAAGAAGTTTACAAGAATGACATTTTGGCACTATACAGCTGAGAGGAAAACCTGTGTATTAGTTGGCTGTTAAAAGCAATTCAGAAACAAACAAGGTGATCCAGGATGGCCTCAAGCAAAGCTTTTTCTCATCTTCTTTTTTGCTCTGTAGGCATGCGTGTTGGCACAAAGGAATAGCAGGAGAATTATCAAAACTGTTTGCTCCAGGTATGCACGTACCCAGTGCACACTCCACTTCTCAACTTGCCACCTGAAACAGCCACTTGTTTCTTAGAACCATAGAGAACACTAATCGGTGTCTTCTGCCGCGAAGTGTCGTCTTCTCACCTCTGAAGCTCCTGAGTAAGAGACTCCTCCAGAATAGCAGATATACTGATTTTTGTCCAGGTGTGAGGAGGAACATTTACGTAATGAATGGAAAGACCCAGCCCAGAGTCTTTCTCGAAGTAGCACCTTCAACAGTGCTTGAGATGCAGAGGTGATGACCTGAGTTTTCATGCTAGTTGCATGACCCTGAGCTGTCACCTTTCTGAGTCACAGTTTCTTTATCTAGAATATAAAGGAGGGGCTTATTTATTATTTAAATAGACCCTGTAGCCCCATCTGCTACGTCAGCTGCAGATCGAGTTCTCCAAACTCCCTTTCTCTAACCTCCTTCAGTCTCCTTCCCATATCCTTTTTTGCTCATATTGTCTTCATCTTCTGGTCCACCTCCCCCTTCATTTTCCTCTCGTCTCTGGCCTCCTTCTTCTCTTTTGCCATTTATATAACTCTTTTCTTCCCTAAATTATTGAAGTCCTAAGCTGGACTGGCCTGGCCCTGACAAGTGAGCGTCTGAAGGAATGTCAGCCTCCCCAGAGGAAATCGTGCACAGATCTGAGGGTGCTGAAAGGGGTGTGAGGGAGTGGTCCAAGGCACCATCAAGATAAAACTCATTACTGAATTCAGTGGTGTTCAGTTCAGTTCCTTATTTTTCCTTGTATTTAATTTCAAAGAGGACTCAGCTCATCCCCTCTATTTCAGAAATTTGGAACCTTGAGATGTGTGTATAAGAAGGTGTAATATGGCTTTTAAACCCACAAAATATGCCAGAGTAATATTAATAGGTTGTATCAAGAGATCTACAGTTATTTATACAAAGTTCTAAAAGCATTCCATGGCAAAGCCATAGCACCCTGTTGAGATGGGACGAAAATGGAAAAATTTCAGTTGCTGCATTTTGTAAAACGAGGATGATGTCAGTGACATTAGCATCTACTACTTATTGAATACTTACTTAGCCCTGGGCCAAATGCTTTTCAGACATTACCTCACTCAATCTTCAGCACAATGCCAGAGTTAAATACTTTTACTGTCCGTAACACTTAGATGAAAAGATGAAGATTTAGAGAGTAAGTGATCTGCCCAAGGTCACACAGCCAGCAAGTGGCAGGGCTGGGATAGAAGACTCCAGAGGCTGGCATGTATCTAATATTCTCTGTAAAGCTGAGCAGGGCTACCAGAGTCATTTTGGCTTAATGAAGAGATCAAGTTCAGCATGGCTTGCTTTTAGTTTCACTGGCTGTGCTGGAATTTCTGTGTGTCCCTCCAGGTCCACTCTCCATCCTTCTCTGGACCTGGGAGGCTGAGCTCTATGGACTTCCTGCTGAATCTGGCCAATGGGGAGCAGCATGAGGAGATGGGAGAGAAGGAAGAGCTTTCGATTGAGGCATTTATTCCTCCTGGTTCCCTCCAGCGGTGTCCCTGCAGAGTGGCTGTGTACCTCTGCCCAGGGCCACAGCTCTGTCAGGCCTCTTCTCCACATGGCTCTCTCAGCCTCCAGGTTCTGGTAACTGCTCCTCCCCTTATGCCCTGTGCTTTCCTTATACCCTGTCTTACTCTTTGTAAAGAGTGCTGCTATCAATCCTCCCCAAATTACCCAACTTGAGTCTGCCATCTGTTTCTTGCCAGGAGCTTGACTGATTCACCAGCTTCCCTCTTGCTCTCTGGGCCTTTCTCTACCAGTGACCGTGATGCCTGGTCTCCTTTATTATAAATGCCAAAGAAAATAACTTATGTGAAAGCATTTTGGAAAATATAAATAACCATCCAAATGCAAGCTCTTGATACAATTCTGAGAGGCACAGAATGGGCATTTAAATAATAACCCTACTTGAATTAGAACATTCTAATGTTCCAATGTGTCTTATTCTGAGAAAAATGAGCCTCTGAGACATTGAATATGATTCCATTCTGAAAGGCTTGATGAGAGAAAAAAGGAAAGAGAATAAGGGAAAGAAATCTTTATTTTTTTGTTTCTTGATGGTGGTGATGGGGTATCTAAAAGACCCATTGACTTAGGATTCTATGTGAAAACTACACATAATAAAAATATGAAAAAATCCAGCCCCGTTCCACACATGTGGTTGTGATTACTGTGGCCAAGGAGCAAGGTAAATATTGCAGTGGCTGTTTTGGCAAGTCCTCTTGGCAAGTGTGTGCCAGAGGACATCTGTGCCCTGCTTTGATAGAATTCAATGAAGCAGTTGCTTAGATCTCCAAACCAGGAAGGGCCATATGACCTCCTCTCTCTCTCTCTCTCTCTCTCTCTCTCTCTCTCTCTCTCTCTTTCAAAAGCCAATTAGCAGTGAGCTCAGGCATGCCACCCATGGGTGCAGGCACAGGAAGATCAGGCCTGCCTGCCAAGCCAAGCTCCCTCCATTTGAAAACACTTGGCTCCAAGGCCAGGTATTTCAGCACCTCCCTCTGTCAGCAGGAGGCTGCTGTGATTTCCCTCTCTACAGAATGAGAATGATTGCACCAACCTCCTCTCCCAAGGAGCTGATAGGAATAACTGCCACTAAAATGTTTTACAGAGGATCCCTGCTAAGTTATAATTTAGCTAATATAATTTAACTAGTCAGTATCTCCTTTCCAGGAAATCTGTAAGGGAGTGCAAAACCTCAAACCTTTTTTACCTTATGTATGCCATCAGTGCTTTCATTCCTGAGAAGTAAAGATATGCATGAACAAATGACAGACTTTACTCTTTGGAATAAAATCAGCTTTTTAAAATTATCATTTAAAAATTGCTCTTAAGAAGTGTTCCATGCATTTTAAGCAAATAGGCTTTAAATCTTGATATAAACATCAGATAAATTTATATTAAAGACCAAAATTTTGTGGCTTCTCAAGTAGAGTTTTCCTTTATTTGGGTGTGTTTTATCTAACAACTTAAAAATGAAAGCTGATTTCTTCACATCAGAAAGTTTGAACAACTGTCTAACTGCGTGTTCTATGTACAGTTTCCTGTTTTCGGGGGGGGGGGCGGGGAATGGTTTGGATGAGGATGATTAGTGTTTGTCAGATATAGATTTTTTTCTAATTTTGTTTTGTTGCTTGGAAGGTTAAGGGGAGATTGATTTCTGGTGAGTAACCAGCTCTGTCTAGAGTATTTTCAGAGAACATGTCCGACAGTGACACTTACCTACATTCATTTTACCTTTTTACCTCCCTAACAAAATTTTGAGTTTGTTCAGTGAAGCAGTTTATCCGGTTAAAACACTCAGCTTCCCAGGCTACCTTGCCTTCAGGGTGGCCACATGCCTCGATTCTGGCTCATGAAAGCAAGTGGAAGTCTGCTGATTGGCTTTCCAGGAAAGCGAATGTTTTCCAGTCAGAGGGGACTGGCCCTGCTGGCAGGTGCTTTTGACACTGTACCCGCTCACCCCTCCCTCTTTCTTCTTCCTGGGTCATGAATGATTCGCCAATAGGTGGGACAGCCATCCTGAGACCGGGAAGTGGACACCTCTACCCTCAGGATAGCAGCGCCCTGGACTTCCTGTTATGTGGGAAAAAGAAACCCTTCTTTAGTTACGCCGTTGTGCTTACGTTGGTTACTCTTCCAGGCAGCCAAAACCAATCCTAATAGATAGAGAGGCGCGTGCCCAGAATGCCAGGCCATTTCAGCCTCACCCTCTGAAGCAAACTCAACGTTAATTGATCTACCCCAGTTTTGGAGGAGAGAAAGAAATAGTTCATGTTTAGCAGCACCAGTAGTATAACAAAAGAAGAAGTTTGTAAGAAGTTTATCCACCTCTCCTCTCCCGAGTTGCCCTCCAGGCAAGCTGCTCTGTGTTAGTCATCCCCCTTCTCTCTGGCTCAGCTCCCCAGGTTTCCCTCCCCTGCTCTTTGCCCCCCAGGCTGACTTGAAGGGGCTGCATTAGCAGGGCCCTGGGACCTCTGGGCTCAGCCAGTGGAGAGCCAGGGGGAGAATGAGCTCAGGTTATGTATTCCCCCAGCTTCCTCCCTGTGGGGTCACCT
>PVKH010040866.1:0-11015 GCA_004027955.1 Chaetophractus vellerosus
GTGGCCAACCGTCTCTTCCTCCCCTGTTTTTGGGAAATGGAGCTTCCAATTTCTGCCACAGAATAACTCCTGGGGTGGCCTGTGTTGCCAAATTAGGATGATCACTGGCCTCTGCAGCATGGCCTGTAATTTCCCTGAGAGGATGGCACAGCTCCCCCCAGCTTCTTCCCTGCCCATGGTGGGCCTGGGGCTTAGTCTAGAGCTGCAATCTGATCTAAGTTGAAAAAAGCCGGTCCCAACCAGCTCTGTGATTTTCAGTCAGACCGCTTCCCCTCATGTTAGGTGTGAGTTAAGATTACAGCCACCAGCGTCTTTCTGACTTGGATGGATTCAAACTTTAGCTGTTCTTAGGATTATACTTTAGCACAACAAATTTACTAATCAGTAGCTGCGGTTGGTGTCCAACCGTCTCTTCCTCTCCCATTTTGGGAAGTGGAGCTTTCAATTCCAGCCATGGAACAGCTCCTGAGGCAGCTTGTGCCTCCAGTGGAGGATGGACACCAGCCTCTGTGGTGTGGAGTGCTCTACTTATGAATCTTTGCTGCAGATGGGCAGTGTCCTCCTTCCATTCTTTCAAGGATGTTGCAGGATGCACTTCTGGTCCCCTGAAGCCCCCAAACAAATGCTCTAGATAGCTCTGGGTGATCATCAACTGCCCCATAGTAGGAGCTGATTCTTGGAGCTCTTTACTCTGCAACCATCATGCTGGTTGTCCTCCATGTGCACTCAATCTCTATCTTTTGACTGGAGAGTTAATCCATTAACATTCAATGTTATTACTATCAAGGCTGTATATATATTAGCCATTTTTCTTTAGTTTTATATGTGACATATTTTGTTTGTACTTCTCTTTTTATCCTTTAGGTTATTCTTCCTAATAATCTTCCTTCTACTCTCTCCTCCAACTGTCTCTCTCCTGTAATTTTCCCTTTCAACCTGCAGAACTCTTTTTAGCATTTCTTGAAAGACAGATATTTGTTGGCGAGCTCTCTTAATTTCTGTTTATCTGTGAATATTTTGAACTTTCTCTTATTTTTGAATGCCAGTTTTGCTGGATACAGAATTCTTGGATGGCAGGTTTTTTTTTTCTTTTAGCACCTTAACTGTGTCATACCACTGCCTTCTCACCACCATGGCTTCAGATGAGAAATAAGTGCTTATTCTTATGGAACTTCCCTTGTATATGCTGTATCTCTTCTCTCTTGTTGCTTTCAGGATTCTCTCTTTGTCTTGAGTGTTTAACAATTTGATAATATATGTTTCAGGGTAAGCCTGTTAGGATTTATACTGTTTGGAGGGTGTTGTGTTTCCTGGACATGGACATCCATGTCCCTTAAAAGATTTGGGAAATTTCCAGCCATTATTTCCTCCAACACTCCTTCTGCCCCCTTTCTATTCCCTTCTCCCTCTGAAATGTCTATAATGCATATGCTTGTGTGTTTTACATTGTCATTCAATTCCCTGAAATGCTGCTAAAATTTTTCTTTTTATCTATATGTAACACTATCTGTCTGATTTCAGATGTACTATTTTCAATGTCATTAATTATTTCCTTTGCCTGTTCAAATCTTCTGTGATGTGCTTCCAGCATTTTTTATTTCTTGCATTGTGCCTTTCATCACCATCAGATCTGTTATCTCTTTATGTTTGTATATGATTTCTCCTGCATGTTCCCCCAGTGTCTTCTTAATATCCTTCATCTCTTTCTTCACTTCATAAAGTTGATTCATGATATTTGTTTGGACTTCCTTGATTAGTTGTTCCACATTCTATATCTCTTCCTGTTTTTCAGTTTGTTCATTAGACTGGGCTATGTCTTCCTGTTTCTTAATGTGGCTTGTAATGTTTTGTTGATGTCTAGGCATCTGTTTATCTTAATGGACTTATTCAGTTGGTTAGCTTCTCTTTCTACTCTAGGGTTTTATTTTGTTTTGTTTTATGTTATGGTTCTTCTTTGACACTTGATTTCACTTACTCTATATCCATATCTATAGACCACAAGAAAATGAAGTTAGTGTGCATGGGATAATTTTTTTAAAGAAATTAGGTGTCATATATTTTTGGAAAGAAAAATAAATAAGTATGGAAGGTAATAATTATTCAAGAAAAGTTCACAACCAGTGGATCCACAAAGAATTTGAGAATTATATGTTAAATGCATTTTAGCTTCTTGAATTTAATATGGCCCACACTAATTGCTTAATATGTGTGAATGAATAATTAATATGAATTAATATGAATATTGTACATAAATAGGGAAACCTTATACATGCATTTCTATTTTTTTTGGGTATCTTTGAGAGAGAAGATGAAAACCCCTTGATTTAATAAAAATATTTTCAAAATTTATTATTAAATACCATTTTATTATAAAAAGTTTTGTTTGGGAATACTTAAATTCAAGAAAGATCCTTGGGCAAAGTTGCCAAAATTTTGTGAATGTAGATTCATTTACTTTTTATGTGTTCATTTGTAGGAAGAGTAGTCTTTTTTCATTATCTAATTTTCATTTCTTTCAAAGCAATCAATTTATACATAGAATCATTTGCCAGGAGCTTTGATAAACTGCCTTTAGGAACTAACAGTTATAAAGGAATTGGAAGACTCAGTGATGCGCAAACAAAGAGAATTTCTAAAGGGACAGAGTTTCAAAGCTAGAACTTGTTTCAGGAGAGAGATTTTCCAACGTGGTGAGTGAGAATGAATTAACACCCAAATAACGCTTCCCTTCCAAAAACTACTAGCTTTAATTTGGCTTTATAAATTACTAGGTTTAGGGAGGCATTAAATATTTTTCCCTAGGAAGTCTGGATTGATCATGTCTTCTTTGTCCTTAACCTATAAAAATCCACAGGTAGAAGTCAGTGTCTAGAAATTCTTATGAATTTGGAACTATTCTAAAGAAGGAAATGAGTAGGGTGTGTGTGTGTGTTTTATCTGAAGCTTCCCATAAAGCAGATTTGTATCTTCAAGTCAGTTCAGAATTTTTAAAAAAGAGTTCTTTTTCATTTTCTTATCTGAAGCATCTCACAAACATCTCAAAATAGCCTGATTTATGTCCTCAATGCAGGTCAGAATCAAAGAAATCTGAAGAAAAGTGGGTTGATGTCAAGTCAATTATAAACACAAAGTTACATTCATATTCAGTAGTGCACCATGGTCAACTAAGATTCTCTGCCACTATTATTAAAATTCTTAGGCAGAAAAGCAGATGGAAATTAAGTGATTTACCAACGATTTCCCAGCAAATTACCAATGCAATATTCAGTTATTTTTAGCCTTCCAGTCTTTAAATCAAATTGATTTCTAAATGTTTTCTGTTAAAGGCACAGGTATTTTTGGAAGAAAAAATTTAAAATACATAAAATTATAAATAAAGAAATCTGGTTAATCTGGTTCCCACTACCCACATATAATTACCATTTCCATTTCCATTAATATTCCCTCAGTCTTTTATTCTCTTTGCTGTCTTTATTCTTCCAAATACTTACTTACTAAATAGTTTATTTTTTATCTTAGAATTTACCAAAATATATTCTATTCCATATTGCTGGGAATTTTTACAATTTCCAAATTTTACTCCCATAAATAACCCTGCATTGAACATACAAATATAAGAAAAGACCAAATAACAACCTTTATTTTTTCCTTAGAAGAGTTTAGAGCTAAAATTACCAGGACAGTGGATGTGAGCATTATTAATGTTCACTATATAAATCACATTCAGAAATGGTGCATCATTTCCCTTTTCCAGCAGACTACAAAAACAGCCATTTCACTGTGCCTTGGCTAATATGCAATGTTTTTCTTAAAATCTTTTCTATTTGGCTAGCAAAAGTATAGTTATATTGGTATTTTAATTTGTGTTTCTTCCATGATTTTAAGGAAAAATATTTCCGATGTGTATTGATTACTTGTATTTCTTCTCTCATGATTATCTGGACTGCCTGTCTATAGGTTATATATCAAGCTTAGCTTTCTAAGTTATGAATGTTTTCAATTAATTTTCTGTATAGGGAGAATGATAGAGACTACATCAAGTTATGTCAGCAAATGTCACTTTTAAACTGCTAAGCCTAGTAGATAGCAGCAGAATGAGCAATTCAATTAGAAATAAAAATGAATTTTCAAGATGTGAATATTAAGTATTGATATATTTCAACGCGAACATATGACAGAATAAACTTCATTGGCTGTCTTTAAAAAGAGTAAATGGTTAAGTGGTTTTTCAATGGGGTGTAATAAGTGAATATTCAGGTACTTTTTAACTTCTATGTGTTGTCATTCTGTGCAATAACAATAGCAACAGAGTATTTCCTAGTCCTCAGCCTCCATATTCATAAGATCTGAGTGATCATGTCCTTCTGGTCTCCTTTACAGCATCTTTGCTGGTATAAAAGAAGATAATTTTGTATGATGAAGTTCTTGACAATTATAAAATATTTGCTTTGAAAGTGTTATTTCTTTTATTTTGTTTATGGTTAGAGAAAGAGATACTTCACAATCAATCAATCAAGTAAAGTAAAGTATTTTCATTTTTATTTATTCTCCCCCATTCCTACCGCTTGTGCTCGCTGTCTCCTTTCTGTGTCCATTTGCTGCACATTTCCTCTTTCTGCTTGTTTTCCTTTGTTGCTTCATCTTGCTGCACCAGTTCTCTGCTGGGGCGCAGGCCAGCTTGCCCTCAACAGGAGGCCCTGGAACCGGGACCAGGGCCTCTCATATGGTAGACGGGAGCCCAACCATTTGAGCCACATCCACTTCCCCCTAGTAAAGGGTTTTTTAAGTAAATAAGTAAAAGGATTGTAAGGTTATTATAAGGAAAGCAGTAAAGGGAACAGAATCACACTGACATCTGAAAATGGAAAACAAACAAGTCTGGGACTTATAGAAACTGAAGCTGAGGATGATTCAGTCTGTATTGTGTTGCAGTAGTTTTCTATTAGCCTTTTAAGATGGGAGGGAAAGACTTGGAATTCCCCACTTTGTAACAGTCATAATTGAACTATAAACCCTATTCCTCCTTGTTGATCAGGATCAATCAATCTATTCTAACACAAAACTCCTGCTCCAATTTCCCTACTGTCAAGAGGAAACATATAATGCATGTATAATTGTCAATATTTGACATATTTCATTTTATTGTGTATTTTTAGTGTTAATAGAACTTACAGTGCTTACAGTTTTGTATACTGCATTTTTACTAAATATTCCATTATCATTAATTTATATTGTTAAGATTATTTGGCATATATTATCAATGAGTACACAATATTTTCTTTATGTTTATCCTGTTTGGTGTTCTCTGAGCTTCCTGGATGTGCATGTCTTTTGCTAAGTTTGGGGAGTTCTGTCATTATTTCTCTGAACATTCCATCTGCCCCTTTCTCGCTTCTCTGACTCCCATAATGCAAATATTACCCCAGAGGTATTTTAGGCTATTTTTTGCTTTTAATATTTTTTATTTTCTTTCTTTCCTCAGCCTGACTCATTTAAAGTGTCTTGTCTTCACGTTCACTGCTTCTTTTTTCTGCCAGCTCCAATCTTCTCTTGAATTCCCCCTTGACATTTTCATTTGAGTTATTGTGGTCTTCAACTTCAGTAGTTCTGTTTGGTACCTTTTTAAAAATTTTTGTCTCTTTACTAAGACTCTCAACGTGCTTAGTCATCATTTTCCTGAACTTTAGTTCTTTCTCTGTATTCCCTTCATTTCCTTGAGCATTTGTAAGATCTTTTTTTTAAATTCTTTGTTTGGTATTTCTACATTTCATTTTGATCATTGGTGGTTTCTGGAATGTTATCTTTTTCCTTTGGATGGCTCATCATTTCCTGTCTCTTTGTCTTGTACTCTTATTGCACACTGTACATTTTAATATTTGAAAATGTTATATTTGGGATTTATTCCCTGAAATATCTGTTTCTTGGTTTTGTAACCAGCTGATAATAATACAGAGATTTCCTTGAGCTTCAGCCATCCTACCAGTAATGTCTGTCCAAGGTGAATGCAGTGTGTTGGATTTTCCCTATCTTTCTGGGCCTCTGTCTTGTCCTAGGCTTTTGCTTGTTAGTTGTTTAGGAATCCCCATCTTTATAGGAGTTTTGTTGCTCACTCTGTTTCCCAGGAGACAGACCTGTCACTCCCAGGTGTTTGAAGCCAGCATGCCTTTGTCCTAGACTGTCTGCCTCTATAGTTTTTTTACACTCTTTTCTTTGTCTCATGCTGCTTTTGCCTGAAGGGCAAATTCTAAGAGTAAGGGGACACTAGAGAGGAATTTCCCAAGTCAGCCTTTCCCAATCCAGCCCAAACAGGACTAGGGACCCATGAAGGGGGTGCTGACCAGCTTCACAGTGGCCTGGGGAATGGACAGGAAGAGAGCCAAGAGCTTCTCCAATGGCTTCCCAAAGCTGAGCTTTGCCTGCCCAGTAAATGCTGCCCTTGAATTAACTGTCCCCTTCAGCCCTAAAGAAGCATAGTGTCTGTAAGTCTCCATTGCTACCATCCCTGTCTGAGCTGAGTTGAAACAATATATCCACTAACCTCATCCAGCAAGGCTTGAAACAATGGCTGCCAACACCTTTGTCCAGGGAAGGGTTGAAACAATAGCTGCCCTCTGAGCTAGGCCCCCAGTGATCCAAATTCACTAATCAAAAGCTGTGATTATGACTGGCCATGCCCACCCCTGTTCTTTGGGAAAAAGAATTTTATGTCTCTTTCTGTCACCAATGATCTAGCCAGGGCCTGGACACACAGTGGCCTGTCACTAGAGTGGGTGATGGGCAATGGTAGCCACTGCTTAGAGAGAGCAATTTACTGTTCTTTTCAATAGTTTATCAGCTTCTTCCTTCTTCTCTTCCCTGGATTCTGTACAGGGTTCTTCTGGCCTCCAAAGTTTCAAAATAACTATCTCAGACACTACCTGCCTGTTTAATAGTTGTTTTGGTGGAAGGACTGATTATTGGTGCTCACTACTCTGCCATCTTCCCACAATCTTCCAAGCAACTCTTATTTTTTTTAATTGTATGAAATAAAGTGATTTGCATACATCAGTTTTGACTATGTATCTTAAATATCTTTTATATTTCAGTTACAATTTTGGTATCTTTACCTAGCAAACCACAAAAGTCTCAAAAACTATAGTTCTCATATATTTCAACCTTTAAACATTCTCCACTGGCAATTAACAATTCATTACTAAGCACATAAAGGAATGTGTCTCTGTGTCTACATGTATGTGTGCCTGCTTCACTCCCAAGACCCTCACATAAGAATGTTTTGGAATGCACACTATAGAAGGTTATTCAGCAATGTCTGCAAATACGGGAACCACATTTATGCTGTGTTTGATTTCAGATGCATTTTGATCCATGATATTGAAGCTTTTCAACTAAAGCCCAAGGACATTTCCAAGAAAGTAATGATTAATCTAGGAAATAAGTAGTTTTAAAAATCCTACACATCTATACAAGCTGAGTTAAGCACCACATTTGAAAGCAAGGAGAATGGCATTTGTCTAGACTGGGAAACCTAAGTTTTGATAAAAAATCCAGCAATGAAGCTGAAAGGCAGAGTGATAAAAGGAACAGGGTATTATTAATGCGTATCACTCCTTAGGTCTGTGCAGTTCAATAACAATTTCAGAAGGATGTGCTGATAAAGGATTTGCCTGTAGTTTGACACAGTATGTGGTTTTTCCAGTAAGCCTGTTGCAGAACCAAGAAAGTTATGACACTTCAAAAGCTCGAATAGATGAATGACAGCTCTGGCCATGTGGCAGCTTTTCCTTCAAACTTTTGTTATAAATAAATACATAGACACATGCGTGCACACATACGTATGTAGGTATATATGTGTGTGTTTGTGTATTTTTTTTCACAACTTACTCTTGTAATACCAGAGCTGTAATCTAAATTACTGACTTAGGGGACCGGCTGTATAGCCCAGTGGATAGGGCGCCAGTTTACCACATGGGAGGCCCTGGGTTTGGTCCCCGGGGCCTCTCTGGGCGGGTGGATGGCCTTGAGCAGGCAAAGCCACCATGGGTGGGGCAGAGCCGCTGTGGGCAGGGCAAAAGCCACCATGGGCTGGTCAAAGCCACCATGGGCAGAGCAGAGCCACCCGCAAGCAGGGCAAGCCACCCACGAGTGAGCAAGGCCGCCGCTCACCAGTGAAGCTGACTCAGCACACCGCCACAGCGGGGGGTGGGGGGGTGGGGGGAGACAAAAAAAAGTAGAAATAAATATTTTTAAAAAATAAAAATAAAAAATAAATTACTGATTTGGTTCCAGAAACATCCTAAATGTTCAGAAAAATATCACTGTTTCACCTCATTAAAGATTTTAAATTTACTGAATGATCAAGTATGCTCAAGGAAAATTTTCAGTAAGCCATTTCAAAAAGTGTATAGGATAGGGGGAGTGAGAATACTTTTTAAATTAATTTATTGATTTAAATACAGTAAATGCAGCAGTTCAAACATTCATATTATTAAAAATATATATGATGAAAATTAGAATTAGTCTTCCTCCTCTCTCCAGAACCACAGTAATTCACCTAAGAGGCAACTATTTTTATGAAATCCTTTTGTACCTTTCTAGAAGTGTTGTATATTGAGCAACAACTGCCTCCCTCTCTCTCTGTCTTGCTGTGTGTTTGTATGCATGTATATGTGTGTGTGTGCAAGAGTCATTGTGTTTATAAAAAATGCACACAAACGTGCAAATCTTTTAATAAAACATATAGAAACATAAATGCAGTGTTCTGCAACTTGGTTTTTCCATATTATAAAAATTAGTAACATTTCAATATCTGCACACATGGATCAAAATTAATTAATTTTGACAGTTTTAAAGGGATCCAAGTTATTTAGCAAAAATATATTTAACTTGTTACATTTTCAAAACTACTTAAGTTGATTCCATACATTCATTTTTAGAGCAATGGTGCAAAATCAGGATGCTAGTAATAATTATTTCATATAGCTACTGTGAGGATTGTTTAAAATAGATTGTGTGTGTGCTTAATACAGATTAATACAGTGGCAATCTATTATCACTCAATAAATATTGTTTGAATATCAATCTTAAATTGATCAATATGAATGTCCAGACAATTTATGTGCTTCAGTTTTTCTCTCAGATATCATTGGAAATAAAATGTGAAGCTATATCACATATCTATGGAAAAATAGCTGATTTTATATTTGAGATAGGGTTTAAGACTTGAGCACCAGCCACTGTTCCTATTTCTCTAAGTTCCTGCCTCTATTCCTAAGGACAACAACATTACTTGACCATTTGCCTTTGTTTGCTTAATAAGACTCAAACAGACATCAGAACAAATAGTCTCTGGAAGAAACATATTCTGAAAATTAAAAACAAAATGTAAATGTGAAAACTATTTCATTCACACAGAGTTTTTTTTTGGTTTGTTTTTTGTAACAACAGTAGAACCTGGCTGATTTCCCAATCTTTTAACTTGTTGGCTTAAAATTTCTCCAAGGGAGATCACGAACAATTGAATTTATATTCTTAAGAAACTTGTTGAAATGATTGGACAGAATTAATTGGAAAGGTATCCTTTAGTTTTTAAATGAATCTGGGTTTTCTGTAACTAAAATGATTTATACTATTCTCACTGAGTATATTTAACCAAAATAGACTTCATATGTCTTCCACATAAAATTGAACAATTCAAGAAGAGCCTATGCCTAAGCATGGGTTCATATTTATTTTTGTTCCTTAGGGCCAAGTGTGGAATATTACAAAAACATTTTTCCATTTGTAAGCCCATTCTACTTTTAAATCACTCTTATCTACTGGTCTCTGGAAATCTCATTAAAAAGGTAATAAATCTGGGCTCTTTTCCATTTATTCTTTTACTATAATTTAGCTTCTAAAAGTTATATTCAATTTCTATTTCACAATATACCTGCCAAAAGCTTTATTTAGTTACGGTTATAAGGCAAAACAAGGCTTCAGAGAGTGAGGCTTTATTTATTCATTTTTTTCAATATGGAAATATATTCTTATTGTGAAAATTTGAATATTCATATATTCATTAACTTTTTATTTTGACATAATTATAGAGTCACAGAAAGTTGCATAGTACAGAAAGGTCACGTGTACCCTTCACCCAGCTTTCCTAATCTTAGATATTTACAGTATAATAGCTAACCCAGGAAACTGACATTGTTATAGGGTGTATGTATAGTTCTATGTCATTTTATCACACATGTAGATTGGTGTAATCGTCTCTGTAATAAAAATACAGAATTATTACATCACCAGAAAGATTTACCTCATGTTGCCTCTTTATATTTCCACTCATCATCTTTCTACCCAGTGACCATAACTTATGTAATACATACACTAATTCCATCTATTTTTGTCATTTCAAGAATGTTATGTAAGTAGAATCACACAGTATGTGACCTTTATGAGATTCGCTTTTTTTCCACTCAATGTAATGATCTTGAGATCCATCCAAATTGTTGAATGTACCAATAGTTTGTTCCTTTTTTATTGCTGAGTATTATTTCATAGCATGCATACACCATAATATGATGTGTAATGTTTGCTTAACCATTCACCTGTTGTAGGATATTTTAGTTGTTAAAGTTGGGCTTAGTACTCATAAATCTGCTGCGAATAACTGTGTACAGGGATTTTTGTGGACATAAATTTTATTTATCTGGAACAATGTTCAAGCATCCAATTTCTGGTAAGTATATGTTTAATTCTTTAAAAAACCTGCCAAACTATTTTCCAGAGAAATTGTTCCATTTTACATTCCCATCAGCAAAGTATGAAAGATTCAGTATCTCTGTAACCTCATCAGCATTTGGTATTGTCATTATTTTTTATTTTAGCTGCTTTAATAGGAGTGGGTTGATATCAAATCGTGGTGTTAATTTGCATTTCCATAAAGGCTAGTAATGTTGAACATCTTTTCAACACGTAATTGGTATCCATATATCCCCTTAGGTGAAACGACTCTTCATGTACCTTGCTCATAT
>PVKH010040867.1:0-11012 GCA_004027955.1 Chaetophractus vellerosus
TGCATGAGATCCCAGGGGGCCTTTCAATGTGTCATGGTACTGCAAGCTATTCGTTAGTTCCTTTCAAAGTAATGACCCATGACCAAGAGAATCTTGTCGCAACATATGGTGACACCTGTCACTGAGTTTATGATTGGCATAAAATTAACCTGTTTTCCTCTTTGATTTGTTGCTTTTTGCAATATCTATGAAAAGGATGAGAGATCCTTCTGAATACTCTATTTTCTCATGCTCAGATCTTAGTATTCTTGTGGGAAAATGTATATGTAGCAGGCTTCCAGAATACCGATATTCATAGTTATGCCAAAATATCTGGGAAAAATAGATTAATAGTGGTTGGCCTTTAGATCCTTAGTAATTAAGCAGTTACTTTCAAGGAGCAGGGCAGAGAAGAAAAGTACCTAATGACTTCTCTGGCTTTTTTACCTCAGAAAAATGGTAATATTTTTTGATGGAGGGATTTCTCAATCCCTCCATTCCTTACTATACTGTATGGCTTTCAGATCTCTTTACATATCTTTAGCTTCTTAAAAGCTTATTTTAATTGGGGGGGGGGCGGGGTTTTATTTGGTTTCTTTTCCTTTGCATGATTAAATGTTTCTGAGATTCTATGAGTTTTAATATTCAAATGTGATAAAAAAAAAAGAAATGAACTTAGTAGTCTTTTTTTCTCTCTACCACTTCTCAAATAAATGGTGGTTTTCTGATTATTTTCTGCTCAAATCTTGACCGGTTGCCTTGACTTTTGCAGCAATCAATTTTTCTTGGCATTTCTCAAATGGCCCTTATTATTCAGTGGATTTCCTTTGAAAGAATAACATTAGTCCTGTTCCGTGGACTTGGAAATTGATGGTTTCTGTTCTCAGTAATTGGAAAAGTTGGGATGATTGAAGGAGTAGAGCACAAACTATGGGGGCTGGGGGAGATAGCACTAAGCGACTTGGGAGACAATATAGGGATTAGGGATTTAAAGACTACTTACACTTAATAAATAGATGCTGTACAAATGAAATGCTGAGTCCTGGCAAAAATTACACTTCAAAGGTCTCTTGAAAATGTGTTAATGTCTTTACTTTGGCAAGCATTTTTCCCCCCCGCACTGGATATAAAAACAACACAAAAATGTGGATCAATTTTTAAAAATTGTCCAGTATTTGTTTTTAACTGCTGATTATGGTTATGTTGGGATAAGTCAGGTTTCCACTGGTCAAAAATAGAAACTGAAGGAAAAAGACTAAAAAGAGATCTATACAGATACTGTATTTTAGAGCGACAGCTTTTCAGTGTTCATCTTATCTTTGCTAAATCAGGACCAAGATGAAATTTTAAAATAAAACATGTTTAAAAATCTTCTGGTAGAACAAAGATGTTTATTTTAATGCCAGTGATGGTGTTGGCAATTTTGTACAGAAAAGAATGAAAGATTTTGCTGGAGTTAAGAGAAAGTGGTAACATGGGTGGTATCTAAACCATCTCTAATAAAATATGTAAGAAAATTAAATATCAGACTTCTTAAAGAAAAAACATCTACCAAATTATTAATGGCTAAGGGTCTACAAAATAATTTTTTGTTAGTGTTAAGGCTGGATTCAAAATTGCTTTTGATATTCTTCATGTGAGCAGGATCTGAAAAATACATATTGAATCTGTTTAGAAGCAGACATTCAAGAGTGTACAAGAGTAAAGAATTGGGGGTTTTACCACTCATGAAAAATCACCTTGACTGCATCAAATGAATCACTTTTTTCTATGAGAAGGAGTCAGTGAAGGATAGAAAGATGAACTAGGGGAGATTTTTTGTTTTTTTTTTTTTTGATTAGGTGGTTGGTTTTATAAATACTCTTCTCTCATGGATAGTAGAATGGAAGTAACCTCTCATGGAAAGTGAGGGGTTAAGTAATAGGAAGTGTCCCATTCAAAACACACACACACTATCAAACAATTGGCTAGAGCTTTATTTACACCATGTTTGGAAATTAAAATGAGTTAGTACATCTCCCTTATTTTCTGCAACTGAAAAGTATCATCTTATATAACCCAGTAGTCTTCAGGTTGGGTGACTTTGTCCTATTTTCCTCCCCACCCCTAAGGATATTTGGAAATTACTTGGAGATATTTTTGGTTTTTTTTTTTTAAACAATTCAATTTTATTGATACATATTAATAAAGCATAAATCCATCCAAAGTATATAATCACTGGTATTCAATATAATCAAATAGTTGTGCATTCATCACTTCAGTCATTTTTAGAGCATTTTCATCATTCCAGTAATAAATAAAAAATCAAATTCGTTACCTCTTAATCTCTCTATGCTTCCTCTGCCGTACATAGCTGCTATTCTGTTTCCTTCTCTTTAGTATATTTGTATTTATATTATGTAAAAACAGTCTTCTATGTGCAATAGCACCCATTCTTGTATTTTACGTGAGGTTTTGCTATGTTATACAGTCCCAAGTTACATTTTTAGGCTTTCCTTCTAGTAATACACTTGTTCTTAGACTTTCCCTTTCAACCACTGTCATACCCATTTAATAGCTCTACTAGTCCTAAACACCGTGATCTGCTCTCACCATTTCCATTCATTCCAAAGATTTACAAACAACCTTTTAAACAATTCTTCTCAGATTCACCCTCAGCTTTCCATTCTCTACCCTCATCCTATTTTCTGGTGACCTGTATTCTAACTATTAACTCCAATGGGTTCACACAATATACTTTGTATATAATATCACAATCATACCATATTAGTCCCTTTGTGCCAGGCTTGCTTCACTCAGTGTTCTCCAGGTTCATCCATAACTTCATGATTCATGACTTCATTGCTTCTTACCACTGCATAATATTCCATCATGGTTATACACACCACAATTAGTTTATCTATTCATTGGTTGATGGACACCTGGGTTGTTTCCAACTTTTGGCTATCATGAATAACACCACTATGAACTTTGCTGTGCAGATACCTATTTGTGTCACTGCTCTTAGTTCTTCTGGGTATATACCTAGTAATGGTATTGCTGGATGATATGGCAAGTCTATATTCAACTTCCTTAGGAACTGCCAAACAGCCCTCCATTCTACAGTCCCACAAACAGTGAATAAGCATTCCTGTCTTTCTACATCCTCTCCAATATTTACAGTTTTCTGAATTTTTAATAGTGGTCAGTCTAATAGGTGTGAAATGATATCTCATTGTAGCTTTAGTTTGCATTTCCCATAGTGCTAGTGAAGTTGAACATTTTTTCATGTTTCTCTGCCATTTGTATTTTTTGGACAATTGTCTTTTCAAGTCTTTTGCCCTTTTTTTAACTGAGTAGTTTGTCTTATTGTTGAGTTGTCTGATCTCTTTATATATCAAAGATATTTAACCCTCATCGGATGTGTGATTGCCAAATATTTTCTCCCATTGAGTCAGGTGCCTTTTTACCCTTTTAACAAAGTCTTTTGAGGTGCAAGAGTGTTTAATTTTGAGGAAATCACATTTATCTATTTTTTCCTTTGTTCATGATTTGGGTGAAGAAACTACTGCCTACCACAAGACCTTGAAGGTGTTTCCCTACAGTTTTGTTCAGGAGTTCTATGGTCCTGTCTTTTACATTTAGGTCTTTGATCCATTTTGAATTAGTTTTTGTATAAGATGTGAGGTAGGGGTCCTCTTTCTTTTGGATATGACTATCCAGTTCTTCCAACACCATTTGTTGCGTCAGCTGTTCTAGCCCAGCTGGGTGGGCTTAACTGCCTTGTCAAATATCACTTGACCCTAGATGTGAGGGTCTATTTCTGAGTTCTTGATTTGGTTCCATTGGTCAATCTGTATGGGCCTTTATGCCCATACCATACTGTTTTTACTACTGTAGCTAAGTAGTATGCTTTAAAGTTAGGAAGTGAGAGTTTTCCAACTCTGTTCTTTTTAAAGACATATTTGGCTATTCAGGGTCCCTTACCATTCCTAATAAGGTTGATAATTGGCTTTTCCATTTATGCAAAAAAAAAAAGGCTATTGTGATTTTTATTGGGATTGCATTGCATCTATAAATCAGTTTGGGTAGAATTGACATCTTAAAGATATTTAGTCTTCTAGGCCATGAACATAGAACAATCTTCCATTTACTTAAGCCTTCTTTAGTTTCTTTAGCAATATTTTGTAGTTTTCTGAATACTACAGGCCCTTTATATCCTTGGTTAAGTTTATTCCTAAATATTTGACTTTTTAGTCACTATTATAAATGGAATTTTTTTATTTCCTCCTCAGACTGCACATCAGTAGTATACAAATATGCTGTTGATTTTTGTGTATTAATCTTGTTGTATCCTGCCACTTTTCTGAACTTGTCTCAGTTCTAATAGCTTTGTTGTGGATTTTTCAGGATTTTCTAGGTGTAGGATCAGATCATCAGTGAATAGTGAAAGTTTCCTTTCCTATTTGGGTGACTTTCATTTCTTTATCTAGGCTAATTTGAACAATATTGACTAAAAATGTTGAAAGTGGGCATCCTTGTCTTTTTCCTGATCTTAGTGGGAAAGCGTTCTGTCTTTCACTGTTGAGTACAATGCTAGCTCTAGGTTTTTCATATGTGTGCTTTACCATATTGAGAACATTTTCTTCTTCTCCTATCTTTTGAAGTGTTTTTATCAAGAAAGGGTGCTGTATTTTGTCAAATGCCTTTTCTGCATCAATCAAAAGGATTATGTGATTTTTCTTCAATTTATCAATGTGGTTTATTATACTAATTGATTTTCTTGTGTTGAACCACCCTTGCATACCTGGAATAAAACCCACTTGATCATGGTGTATAATTGCTTTAATGTGCTTTTGGAATCAGTTTGCATGTATTTTGTTGAGGATTTTTACCTCTTTTTAAGAGAGGGATTGGTCTGTAATATTCTTATTTTGTAGTATCTTTATCTGGTTTTGGTATTAGGGTGATGTTGGTGTCCTAGAATGAGATAGGTATATTCTTTACTGTTCAATTTTTGTAAGAGCTTGAACAAGTTTGGTATTAGATTGTCTTTGAATGATGGATAGAAGTCACATGTAAAGCCATCTGGTCCTGGGCTTTCATATCTGGGAGATTTTTTAATGACTGTTTCAATCTCTTCACTTGTGATTGGTTTGTTAAGGTCTTCTAATTCTTCTAGGGTCACTGTAGGTGGTTCATGTGTTTTTAGAAATTTGTCCATCTTGTCTATATTGTCTAGATTTTTGGCATACAGTTATAGTATCCTCTTATGATCTCTATTTTCTATGAGGTCAGTGGTACAGTCTCTCCTCTCATTTCTGATTTTATTTGCATCTTCATTTTTTTTTTTGTCAGTCTAGCTAAGGGTTTGTTGCTTTTGTGGATCCTAAAGAACCAACTTCTGGTTTTGTTGATTCTCTATATTGTTATTTTGCACTCAATATCATTTATATCTGCTCTGTTCTTGACTATTTCTTTCCTTCAGCTTGGTTTGAGATTAGTTTGCTGTTTTTCTAGTTCCTCCAGACGTGCAGTTAGATCTTCAATTTTAGATCTTCTTTTTTAATGTAAGCATTGAGGGCTATAAATTTCCCAGTCAGCACTGCCTTTGCAGTGTCCCATAGGTTTTGATATGTTGTGTTCTCATTTTCATTCATCTCAAGATATTTACTGAATTCTCTTGCAATTTCTTCTTTGACCCACTGATTATAAGAATGTGTTGTTTAAACTCCATGTATTTATGAATTTTCCCTTTTTCCATCCATTATTGATTTCCAGCTTCATTCTGTTATATAAAAGAAAGTGTTTTGTATAATTTAAATCTTTTAAATTGAGACTTGTCTTGTGACTCATCATGTGGTCTATCTTGGAGAATGATCCGTGAGCACTTAAAGAATGTATATCCTGCTGTTTTGGGTTGCAATGCTCTATAGATATCTGTTAGGTCTAGTTCATTTATCATATTTTTCAAGCTATCTCTTTATTCTCTGTCCAGATGTTCTATCCAATACCAAAAGTGGTATACTGAAGTCGCCATCTATTATTGTAGACACATCTCTTTCTCCCTTCAGTTTTGCCAGTTTGTGTCTCATATATCTTGGGGCACTCGGGTTAGGTGCATAAATATTTATTATAGTTATTTCATTTGGTGACTCTCCCTTTTTATTAATATATAATGACCTTCTTCATCCCTTATAACAGTTTTGCATTTGAAATTTTTTTTGTCTGATATTAGTATCTCTACTCCAGCTCTTTTCTGGTTACTATTTGCATTGAATATCTTTTTCCATCCTTTCACTTTTGACCCGGTTGGGTCGTTAAATCTGAGGTGAGTTTCTTGTAGAAGACATATAGATGGCTCATGTTTTTTTATCCATTCTATGTCTTTTGATTGGGGAGTTCAAGCCATTAACATTTGATGTTATTACTGTAAAGGCATTACTTCATCCATTTTGTCCTTTGGCTTTCTCTTGTTATATCATGCTATTGTATGTTTTCTTACACTTTAATTTACCCTTCCTGATTATCTTTATTTTTACACTCTTCTCCAAGTCTCTCACCCTTGTTTTTTTTTTCCTTTTAGGCTATAGCACTCCCTTTAGTATCTCTGCTAATTCTGGTTTTTGGAAACATATTCCTTCAGTTTCCATTTGTCTGCGAAGATTTTTAACTTATTTTCATTTTTGAAGGACAGTTTTGCCAGATACAGAATTCTTGGCTGGCAGTTTTTCTCTTTCAGTACCTTAAATACACCCTACCACTTTCTTCTCATCTCCCTGGTTTGTGATGAGTGGCCAGCACTTAATCTTATCGAGGTTTCCTCTTATGTGATGATTTGCTTTTCTCTTGCTGCTTTGAGAATCCTCTCTTTGCCTCTGATATTTGTCATTCTGAATAGTAGGTGTCTTGGGGTAAGTCAATTCATATTTATTCTGTTTGGGTTGCATTGTCTTTCTTGGATATTCATATTTATGTCTTTCATAAGAGTTGAGAAGTTTTCAGCCATTATTTCCTCAAATATTCTTTCTGCCCCTTTTCCATTCTCTTCTCCTTCTTGGATACTGATAATGCATGTTTGTGCATTTCATGTTTTCATTTAATTCCCTGAGAATATGTCCATTTTTTCCATTCTTTTCTCTTTTCTCCTCTCTTATCCAGTTCAGATGTTCTGTCTTTTGAAATCACTAATTCTGTCTTCAAGCAATTCAAATCTTCTATGATGTGCCTTTAATGTATTTTTAATCTCATCCATTGTGGCTTTCATTCCCATAAGGTCTATTACTTTCCTTTGCAGGCTTTCAAATTGTTCTTTATGCTCACCCAGTGTCTTCTTAATATCCCGTTTATCTCTTTAGTCATATTTTCTTTCAATAATTTGAATTGATTTAGGAGAGATGTGTGATTATCATTGATTAGTTGTCTTAAATACTTTCTCTTCAGGATATTTGGTTTGTTTCTTTAGCTGGGCCATTTCTTCCTATTTCCTAGGATGGTTCGTAATTTTTGCTGATGTCTAAACATCTGAATAGGTTGGTGACTTAACTAGTTTCTCTCTTGCCTAATTTTTTTTCACATCTCTTCTTTGATATTTGGTTTAACTTGTCCTATGTCTTCAAAATTGCCGAGCTTAAGTTATCAAAATTGGGCCAGGGACTCACACTGGTGTGTAGATTTTCTGCTAGGAGTTAGGGTACAGAGAGGCTCAAAATTAGTTTTTCTCCTTGCAAATTCCAGATCATCCAGCAGATCACACTTTTTGGCACACCTTTCCATAATGTGTATCCATCTCCACTTTCCAATATTTTGGTCTGGCCCAAGCCAAGATTCAAAGTGGACTCTGCTGGCTGAATTCCCTGAAGATTAGCCATACAACTACCCCTCAGTTTCCCTTTGTAACTGCTGAAAGGGAGGAAGGGAGGAAGATGTCTGTTCCCTTTTCATTCAGCTGCAGTGAGCCAGCGATTTTCCCCAGCTTAATATCTTGGGTGTGGGGGAGGGGAGCCTTCCCAGCTGCCATGAGGGTTTGGTAACTCTGGTTTGTTTTGGGTTCTTCGTCTTTCTGCCCCTTACCCTCCTTGGAGTTGTATAGCACTGTCCTGATCTGCTGACCCCCAAAGGAAGTCTGTTGCATAGCTTTTGGCTATTTCTCCATTGTTTTTGTGAGCAAATTGAGCCCTATCTGCCTACTCTGATGCATTTTCCAGAACTCCTTGGAGACATTTTTTTATTGTTGTGACTTGTGGGAAGAATTTCAACTGACTTTTTATGGGTAGAGACCAAATGTGCTGGTAAACCATCCTACAATGCACAGCATATTCCCCCACAACAACAACAAGAAAAATTTAGTCTAAAATTCCAATAATGCTGAGGTTAATAAAACCTGCAACCCTCTTAGGTAAGTCAATCTTCCGAGTAAATGCTTATCTTTCAGAGTTCTTCTGTCTTCCACTTCTACTCCCCAAGAAATTTCCTAGAGGCTTTGGAATTTACACATCCTAGTGTCCGGGTCCTGTGCTGTCTTCTGGTTCGTTGTTTGTCTCCATTCTCATGCTCTACCATTAGAATTTCATGTAAAAATCATCCAGTTACGAACCCACCCCCAAATTCCTTGTGAAATCATAGGCTGGTAAATTTTCAGTCAAGTTGGTTTCTTCCTTAACAGGGTACAGAAATCCTCCCATGTTGATGGTCCAACTCAGGTCTTGCTGGTGCTGGTAGAGCTCTCTGAGTCTCAGCCCGATCTTCCATCTCTCCAACTTACCAACAAGGCCCCCTTCACCTTCATGGAATGGCCCTCTGGCTTTCTACTAAGTAATTCCTGTGTCCTCCACTAGAAGCCCATGGAAACCTCTAGACCTTTCCAAGTCTTCTGTCTCCTGGTTGATCCTCTGCCTAATTAATTTTTCTATCTATTGTTGAAAATAAAGTATAGTAGTCTCCAATTATTATTGAATTGTCTCTTTCTCCCTTTATTTCTGTCAGTTTTTGCTTTATGTATTTTGATGTTATGTTGTTAGATGCATATTGTTTATAATTGTTATATCTTCCTGATAGATTTGTCATAAAACTCCCCTCTTTCTCTCTAGTAATATTTTTTTCATGAAGTTTTATACAGGGAAAGACAATCAACACAGTTTGCTTTATACAGTTGTCTGGTAATCAGAAGAAAAATATCAACAAAATATATATTCATACTGTCTTTTATGTTTTCCTTTACCCAGTGCTTTTTATTTTTTCATATGCATTCATGTTATCAATTAATGTCCTTTCATTTCAGACTGAAGAATTCCCTTTAATATTTCTTGTAAGACTGATCTGCTGATTGCAAATTCTGTTTTTTGTTTGTTTGTTTATCCAGGAATGTCTTAGTCTTAATTTCTCCTTCACTTTCAAAGAATAGTTTTGCTGGATATAGAATTCTTGGTTTACAGTCTTTTTCATTGAATGTCATCCCACTGAAAAAATATGAAATGCTTCATGTATTTGCTTGCCATACTTGTACAGGATCCTTTCTGTACCATTTTAGTTTTAGTATATGTGCAGCTGAAGTAAACACTCTTATCCCTCCAACTACAACAGAAATGAGGAAGACTTGGGGGAAACTACCTCTGTTCCATGCTCTATTTTTTTTTTTTTTTTTTTTTTTTTGCCTTTTTAGTTCTGACACTCGCTATAAGTCCTTCTAACTTAATTTCTGGACTCTGCTGTATGAAATACATCATCTCTCAAAGGAAAGTTAAAATATTATGTTGTGCCCAGTGATCCAGGTATAAACCAAACTGGGCATCTTTCCAAACTTATCTGGTCACTTTTATCACATCACTTGCTAAAAATTTTCCCCTGGATTCCAGTTTTCTAACTCATTATGCACAGAACCATTCTATTCACTTGGTTAATACAACTCTCATTTCACACAGTGACTCATTTGTGGGAAGGGGACACACCTTTCATTTGAAAATGACATTATTTGTTTCATGGGGCACTTACCTATTATTTGGGGGTCAGGTCCCACTTATAGACATTATCTTCACAAATACTATTAGCGTTTAGTGGAAAAATCCTCACAAATATAGCCTCTTCCAAAACTTCTAGTATACATTTTTTTGCAATTGTTATTAGATATAGTAAATTCTGTGGATACATAATTAGATGATAGCAAGTGTGTGTATTTCTTGAGATTAGCAATTATATATGGTTTATATTAGTCCTGCTATCTTTCTATTATGTGTATGTGTGTTTGTGTGTACTATGCTATCTAATATCCATTTATCCATCCTTCTTCCTATTGTTTTAGGTCTCTCTTCCTGTCTATAATATGCATTGATCCTCACAGGAATTCAACTTGAAGTTAGCATATGATAGTTGTCTAATAAATATGCTTTTAAATTCTTATGAGGACTAGAGAATGGTATAAACAGGGTTTCTCAACCCCAGCACTACTGGCATTTGGGGCTGGATAATTCTTTTTCGAAGGAGGATATCCTGTGCAATGTAGAATGTTCCCTAGCCTCTCATTTGATGCCAGTATTACTATCCTAGTTATAAAAACCAAAACTGGTCCAGATATTGCCAAATATCCCATGGAGGAAAATTCCCCCCACTGGTTGCAAACTACTGTTTAAAGGCATTCTTTTTTTGTTCTATCATAATATGTACATTCATTAAAATCAATATTTAGTATTTAATCAATATTTAACAATGACTAACAGTAGAGATATTTGTTGGGGAATAAATAAAGTTACATATGTGTTTGCTGTGTATTCACTCATTTATTTATTCAGGTACTTATATAACATTCAGTGCATTTATTGAGTACGTATTATGTGCCAAGCTCTTTTCTAGGTAGCGGAGATACATTCGTGAAATATAAGTTCCTGCCCTCTTGGGGCAGACTTTTGTTGGAAGCAGAAAATCTGAACAAACAATTAAACAAAAGATGTCACTATTAATTGTTTTGTTGATAAAACAGGGAGTTGTGAGGGAATACCATGGCTACATTAAATTAGTGGATAGGGAAGGACTCTTTGAGGTGACATTTAAGGTGGCATCTG
>PVKH010040869.1:0-11013 GCA_004027955.1 Chaetophractus vellerosus
AAAAAAAAAAAAAAAAAAAAAAGAAATAACACCTTTATCAGCGTATAATGACTGCCTTTATCCCTCATAACAGTTTTTTAAAAATAATAATTTGTTTATTTTTTAAAAGATACTTAGATTACATAAGTGTTACACAAAAATTTTAGGGATTCCCATATGCTCCCCCACCTTCCACAACCTCCCACATAAACAACCTTTATTGGTATGGCACATCACCTGCAATAGATATACACATTTTGGAGCTTTGCCACTAAGCATGGACCATAGTTCACATTGTAGACTACACTCTCTTAACAGTTTTTGACTTAAAGTCTATTTTATCTGAGATTAATATAGCTACCACAGCTCTCTTCTGGTTGCTACATTTATGGTATATTTTTCCATCCTTTCACTTTCAACCTATGTATGCCTGTGAATTTATGGTGAGTCCCTTCTAAAAAACACAGAGTTGGGTCATGCTTTTTATCCATTCTGCCAATCTCTGTCATTTGACTGGAGAGTTTAATCCATTTACATATAAAGTCACAACTGATAATGCAGGATTCTCTTCTGCCATTTTGTTATTTAGTCTTTGTGGTCTTATACCTTTTTTTTTGCTCTTCTAGCCTTCTGTTAATGCTTATTTCATATTTATTTCATTTTTTGTACCGCACCATAGTGAGTCACTTATCATTTCTTTCTGGATATATTTTTCATTTGTTTTCTTTTGTGGTTACCATGGAGTTAAAATTTAACATCCTAAATATGTAACAGTCATATTTTATTTGATACCAACTTGACTTCAATAGCGTACACATACACTGTTCTATCCTCCTCTGTCCCCCCCCCCCGTTTTTGTAGTTGTTATAAATTATATCTTTGTACATTGTATGTCCAAAATCATAGATTTATCATTGAACATTTTAGCACCTGTTGAGACTAAAAAGTAGATTTACATACCAAAAATAAAATATAGTAGTACTGGCATGTATATTTACCAAAATGGTTACCCTTACCAGAGGTTTTTATTTCTTTATGCCACTTAGAACCACTGTCTACTGTCCTTTCCTTTCAGTCTGAAGAACTCCCTTTAGCATTGCTTGTGTGACGGGTCTAGTTGTGATGAACTCCCTTAGAGTTTGTTTAACTGGCAATGTCTTAATCTTGCCCTCATTTTTGAAAGAAAGTCTTGATAGATATGAAATTCTTGGTTAGCAATTGTATTCTTTCAGTATTTGTAAGTATTTCAACCCACGGCCTTCTTACTTTTTAATGAGAAATTGGCACTCCCATGTACATAGTATGTTGCTTTTCTCTTTCATCTTTCAGAACACTTTTCCTGTTCTTTGCATTCAACAGTTTTATTAGCATATGATGAGGCATATTTTTCTTCATGTTTATCTTATATGGTGTTCTCTCAGCATTTTCACATCTTTTGCTAAGTTTGGGAAGTTCTCTGTCTTTATTTCTTTAAAAATTCCTCTGCCCTTTTTTCTCTTTTTTCTCCCTCTGGGACTCCCATAATGTTTATAATTATATTGGTATATTTGACTCTTTCTCAGAAGTCTCTTAGGCTATTTTCACTTTTTATAATTCTTTTTATTTTGTACTTCTTAGCCTGACTCATTTCAAATGTGTTGTTTTTCTTCTGCCAGCTCCAATCTGCTGTTGAATCCCTCCTGGGAATTTTTCTGTGCCGTTATTGTGGTCTTCAACTCCAGTTTCTGTTTGGCTGTTTTTTAAAATGTCTAGATTTTTATTGAGATTCTCCTATTGTTCGTTCATTGTTTTCCTCATGTCCTTTACTTCTTTCTTTGTATATTTCTTCATCTCTTTGAACATATTGAAGATCATTTGTTTAAAGTCTTTGTCTAGTATTTCCACAGTTGATCTTCTTTGTTGATGTTTTCTCCTTTTTCACACACTTCCTTTAGATAGGCCATCATTTCCTGTTTCTTTGTTTTATAATCTTTTCTGCATACTGTACTTTTTAATATTTTAAAATGTTACCTCTAGGTGTCTGTTGCATGATCTTGTACCCAGATGGTAGTATGGCAGGGATTTCCTTGAGTTTCAGGAGCTAACAATACCAAGAAAACATAAGGAAAAACAAAAACAAAAAAAAACTTTTGTTGTATTTGCAATTTGACTTTGCATTGGTTAGTGCTCTCAGTCTGTGTTCAGCCCTCTTTTCAGGATTGTCAGCCCAAGTGGAAAGCAACATATAGGGTCTCCCTGTCTTTTCTGGGCCTGTGTGGTGTCCTGAACTTGTTCTTGCTAATGGCTTCAGGAGTCCCCCAGTAGTTTTAGTGGCCCCTCTACTTCCCAGAAAACAAATCTCCCTCTCCTAGGTGTTTCACTGGAAGTCTTAAAGCAGGTAAGCCTTTTCCCCAGGCTATTGCCTCAATTATTATTTGCAATATTTTCCTTTTGCCTGGAGGGAAATTTCCAGAGGAAAGCACACTGGAGGAGAGTTTCCTAAGTCAGTATTTCCCAGACAGAGCAAGGCCAGGGACCCACATAGGTAGGGTTGGCCCTATCCAAACAACCCAGGGTAAGGAATGATGGAGGAGCCAGAAATGGCACCAGGAGCTTCTTCCATGTCTCTCCAAAGCTGTGCTTTATTGACTTGGCCCTACACACCAATTGCAGCCCTTCAACTGTCCTCCGCAGCTCTGAGGGAGCATACTCTCTTTAAATCTCCTCCACTGCACTTTATCAGGGCGGTTTGGAACAATGGCTGCCCACAGAATCAGGCCCCCAGCAATCTGAAATAGCTGATCAAAAGCAGTGATCAGCAATACTCCCAAGATCTTCCCTCCTCCCCACCACCAATGATTTTGGGGAACTGAGTTTTTATGTCCTTTTCTGACATCAGCAAGTTGTGCTAGAGGCCAGACCCTACCACTGCCGCCTGTGAGAGTGCAGGATGGGTGACAGCAACCCCCATACAGAGAGAACAATTTACTGTATTTGCCTTAATTTACTAGCCTCTTCCTCCCACTGTTCTCTGGAACATGTACAGTGTTCTGCTGGACTCTGGAGATTCAAAATAGTTGGTTCAGTCAGTTCCTAACTGTTTAATAGTTGTTCTAGTGAAGGTATTGATTTCTGGACCTTCCTGCTCTACCATTTTTCCTGAAAATGAATCATCTACCATCATAAGTTTTATATTTAATCTGGTGTTCTGTGCATTAAGATTCTCTCTGACTTATCCTGAACCCAACCTCATCTCTCCCTTCACATCTATCCATCCTTGGTGTGGTGCTTTTTGTTTCACAGTAAGTACTTCTTTCTTTTTAAACATTAAAATTACTTCACTTCAAAGTCTTCTCAATTGTCTTCATGATGTTGTTCACTTTATGATGTCAATAAAAACATATATATATATTGTCATCTTAGGTGTAGTCGTAGGTTTAAACATTTCTTTGGGCAAAGCCAATTGGGAGCATGCCATTTTAAACTTTTTCCTACTTCCTTCCTATCTAAACTTAAAAAAAAAAACTGTATGGTTGTATGTATGCATGTATGGATAGATTTTTGTATGTGTATTGTGTATGTGAGTATAGTTCATCTAGTCAGATGAAATTCTGAGATCTGAGAATCCTCCCCATTCTTCCCCCAAACAGGTGCCCCCAAGGGACTATCAGTCCATTGAGAATTCACTACCTATTTGTGGGTTGATAAAACAAGAGTTTCTAAATAGGTTTAAAAAGGCATAACATAGTAATAGTCTTCCAAAGGTTTCAAAGCAAAAGATGGATATGTTGAAAGAGAAAAAGATCATGACATTCGAAACCAAGAACTTGAAAGACTCAGGTCTTAAAATTTCTGTAGACATTAGAGAGCATAGGAGATATCAGTCCAAGGAGTGGGAGATAGAAGGGTGATGAGAAGATATGACTGGATCTTGGTTACTGAGTATCCCTGAGAAATAACCTCAAGCCAAGTTTCACTGTTGGAAATGATAGCAACCCCCAGATCCAAGAGCTGAGAGGGCTGTTGACCCACTTCCTTTTTGGAACCCTGGGATTACAGCCTCATTGAAGACCATAGTAGAAGTTCAGACAACATCAGGGATAACAGAGGAGAAAAAAATGTGAGGTGTAATTTTTCCATCTTAGTGGAGAATTATTATGGATTTCCTTGAAGATGTCATGGCAGGGAAGCCCACTTTTCTGTGCACACCCAGAATCGACATGCCTTGTGAGATGAAGTGGTGAAAGGGGAGAAACCAAATATTTGACTGAATTTAAATCAGAAATGACTCATAAATACTGAATTTATCTGTACATTTTGGGGGGAATCTAAATTACCTATTCTGTTAAGCAGCAAAAGAGGCTTGAGATTATTTCAGGCATTAATTCAATAATTTTTTGAGTGCCTACTATGAACCTGTGACTTTACCAAGCTATTTTTACCAGGGATGCAGTAGTGGGGGAAAGATAACAGGATCAGCACTCATGGAGGTTTGATTCTAGTGTGGGAGGAGAGACATAGAAAATACACAAATAAGTATAGGCAATTTCAGGTTGGGTTAAGCAACATGGGGAATTATAAATCAAGAGAAGGGATAGATAGCAATGTATGGGCTATTTCAGGCAGACTAGTGAAGGAACACTTTCTGTGGAGTTAGCATTTCAGCAGAGACCACAAGTCAATGAGTGGGAAGACCTTTTGGATACTGGAGGGAGAACATTTCATGTAAAGAAACTTCAAGTGAATAAACTCAAAGAATTAAATATTTTTTTGACTTGAAAATCACGCAACTCACATGCAGCTTAAAATAAATTTTCTTAATGAGGATAATATAGAATTAAATTTTGTTAGATAATAAAACAAAGAGACTGTTTTGAGAGGCGCTTGCCCCCCTAAAGAACTTTGGTTAAATATATGTGGGTTAATTACTAAAAAAAAAATTGCTAATAAATTAGGTATGGACAAGACAACCAGAAAAGGTTGGGGAAAATTATAAAAGGTGCCCGAACTCAAATAATATAACAAATAGTTTGAGTATTCATTCCAGTTTAAAGAAATTGAAACTAGAAATAGCTGATGATTCATTAAAAGAATAGTCTATATAATAAAGAATGCTCTACAATCAGGAAACTTATACCTTTGGCGCCTCAACAGAAGAATGTGAATGAATATATACTTATGGTTCAAAACAAAATGCAGTGCTTAGGGCATGTAACACATTTTATTATGTCTACATTAATAGTTTTTTTTTTGTCATTTTTGACAAAATGACAAAATACTGGATATTCATTAAGAGAAGGGGAGAAGGAAGTATTTTAATATTTATTTTTAGCTTTATACATGTGTACTTCAATCAGGCATACAAGATTCTTTTCTTCCACTTAGCAATTCTGCTTTGATGCAAATTTTCTGTGTGAGTTGATTCGATTAGTGAATAAAATTACTGGAGATAAAAATAGTGACCAAAGAGCCAACAGAATTTTCTTTTTAATTTGCATTTTTTAATCTTTGAAAATGAAGCCTTTCAAATACAAGAGAAAAGATCAAAACAACCAAAAGTATAGAGAGTGAATGATATCCTAAATCTGTGGAGTTGTTAGAGTTATAACTTCAGACTCCAGAATTCTTTTTGAGACTGTTTAGCTATTATGTATATGTTCATGGGAATAAGAGACTTGTCAATATGAGCAACACATTGTACAGTCCACAGATTTTTCCAATAAGCTTACTGAAAATAAAGAAGTTTTAACACAAAAGGAAATGAGATCAGCATTCTCATTGCTAATTATATAGGAATTAAGGAATTATACTGGGCCAGACCCAGTCTATCAAGCCTACATTGCTTTGCCAAAAGCAACTTCATGGGACATGCTGCTGGAAGGCCTTCTTATCCTGTCTGAAGTCAGTGTTAAAGAGTAGGTATATTTTAGTATATTTCAGAAGTTAAGATATTGTTATTCAAGAATCTACTCAAACTCATTTCAGTCCCCTTTATATTTTTCATCCATAACAATCTCTTAGGATAGCAAGTTTTATACTTTTTTTAAACCACCTTTCATATTTCCCATTTATCTTAAATACCTTGTTTAGCTGAAGGGACATTTTGATATTTGGGCAAGAGTTTAGCTGTTATGTAAATTAATTCTGCTTTTACAGATTTTTGTCATTGTTTCTTGAATTTCAATTTTTCAGTTGTAAAATAAATTATTTTAAAATCCCACTTTATAATATGCACACACCCCATCTCTTTTGCCTTTCATTTTCCTTCTTTGGCCCTTATATAGAATACTTTAGTTAGTGTGTTTTTATGGCATAGAAAAAAAAGTATACATACAGCAGATGGATTGTTTGTTTCACTCAGTTTTTTTTCTTGGTTATCCTAGTATTGCTGTTCCTTCAACAGCAGTAATTTATTGGGCCTGTGACCTCAAGGAACAATCTTCAGTGACTTAGATTTCTTTCCAAGAATTCTGCATTTATTTCTACTATTAGCTAACAAGGAGAACTTAAATTAGTATCTGGCACCCGCCTTCAAGGTTATCACCATTGAATCCTGATGGATATAAAACAATATGGCAAAGGTGTGCTGGCACTAAGAGCCTGGTTCTGTAGAGGCAAAAGCAAGGACACATCAGTAATTCATTCTGAGAAATACTGTGCAGGTAAAGGATGAGTAATAATTGGCCATTAGAAAAGCAGTTCAAGTTCCTTCTAGTTACTCACTAACGAAGGCTTGAAAAAGCCTGGTGTGTTCTGGCAGTGCTAAAATAAAGTGTGGCTGGGGGCATATTATGACTAGAGAGTCTATACTCTTGATGACTCTTTGGTCCCCCCAAGCCCTCTAAGTCTCATGTGTCCTTTATACTAGTTCATGAGGGTGGGAATCTGAGGAGAACTGTAAGAGTTTTCCTAAGTTATTTGAATATAAGAATTGACTGAATATGCTGAGCTTGCTGTCATAGAAGATGCATAATTTTCCTCCAAGGAAAAATATTAAGAAATTATCCATTTCCAGTGTGCCCAGAGTATATGAACCTAAGACAAGCAGTGGTTAGCAGACCATCAGGAAACAATGTGGGGATGGAAGTCCTTTTTCTCTTTTTATTATAAGAAATATTTGAATTTTACATTTTATTGGTAGGTTTAGGAGCAAAAATTAACAGGCTAGAGGCAATTCAAATGACTAAATACACAGCATATTATTTTTCTAATATTTTAGATTACAGTATATTACTCTATAACCCATGTATTAATAGCAAAATCTGTACTTCTCTTATATTAGATACAGTCAAGATTCTATTAGAATTCATTCACTTTTTGTTTTTGTTTTTTGCCTTTTCTGGGGCTAACATTCAATGAAATACTTGGGTTTACAGAATCCATGAACATAATATTAAAGTTACTTCAAATGTATTACCTGTCCACATACTGTCTCCCAGTTTTGGAAAATGGAAATACTTTTTCCCTCACATATCAGACTATCTGAATATAAATCATGCTAATCATTTTACTATTGCTTTTTACCAATTTTTCCTGATATACTTTTTTTAATCTTCATGTTTATTGCAGAAGCTTATTGTTTACTGTGGCTTGCTTCTTAGTTGTCAGCATTTTGAGAAATAGAATGGTGTGGATTTCCTTTACCTTTACAGTTCTTAGAGTTTGTTGCCTACAATATATCAGTATTCATAAATATAAATATATTTTTTTGTTGTATGATTTAAACATTTTTACCTCATATTCAAAACCTTTAAAATTCTCTTGGATTCTAGTATATATGAGCATAATGATTTTTTCCAGCATAACCACTCTGAACTAATTTTAACACGTAAAATACATCTAATGGCACATATTTAAACATTTTTTCTTTAAAAATTTGCTGAAATATGATTGATTTATGTACTATTATATCATATACCTGAAAAAAATAGAACTCAAAAAGGCAGTAAATGAGTGAGAATAGAGTAGCTCTACAGGCTAAACATAATTTTAAAAAGAAGAGGCCCTATTTCCTCTTCATTGTAAAACCACATACTTGCAAACGTTTGATTGTTTATTTTAAATTAGTTTATACATTTTCTCAGGGGAGATACTGTCTGTCTTTCTTGTTTCCCCAGAGCCTAGCAATTTTATGGCACATGTCAGTTGTACAAAAGTGCTTCTTAAAGGAGTGAAGGAATGGATGAAATAATTAGCATGGGGAGATTGAGGCTGGAGTAGATTGGGCCCTTTTATTTTGAAGATTAAACGACATAATGACATAATCGATAAGAAACTGCTTATAAAATTTTCCTCACAACTGTTATTGTGATTTATACTTATAAATGAAGTCGTTAACATCTAAGTAATGACTTTCACTTGCTGTCATTAAAATTCATTTGCTACTGTTCTGTCTGGAATAGGTTCTTATAAGCTTTTAGAGGTCTGGCACCTCCTCGTGACTCATTCTTAACTGTCTCACATTTTATATATATATATATTTTCCTCCTTTCTCCAGATAGATGTGAAAACATTATGTAAAACTGGTCTATAAGGAATTATATTTCTGCAATCAAAGAATTGGAGGTGCCTTTGGATTCTATGTTATTTCTAAGACTAGTTATTTATACTTGATAAAACAACAAGAAATCAAATCTCAGCTCTAATGACATTGACAGTATAACAATAGAAGAGAAATATTTGAATACTATACTATAATTTGATGCAGTTCTCATTTCAAGAAACACATTTTGCTGGTGTGTGTGTTTTTAAAAGATTTATTCATTTATTTTTATTCCCCCCACTCTATGGTTCCCTCATCTGTTTGCTCATTGCTTTTGCTTGCTATGTCTGCTTGTCTTCTCCTGGAGACACCAGGAACTGAACCCAGGACCTCCCACATGGATGGTGAGTGCCCAACTGCCTGAGATCCATCCACTCCCCGCGAACTGTGTTGTCTCCCTACTTGTGGCATCTAGCTCATTGTGGTGAGCTGTGGCGTCTAGCTCATTGCAGTGGGTTATGGTGTCTAGCTCATTGCAGAGGGTTGTGGCAAGTGCAGCATCTGCTCATCTTCTTTAGGAAGCACTGGGACCTCCCATGTGGTAGGCAGGTGCCCAACTGGCTGAGCCAAATCTGCTCCCCTGTGTGTTGTTTTTTTGATTGATTTTCTTTTAAATATATTGTAGACATTGGTCTGCTGACTAATATTATAGATAGTTTTAGTTACCAGACTAATTGCAATCTCCTGTCTCCATGCTGTTATGTTGAAATATGTATGGAAGAGATGAGTTAATTCTTCTGTAAATTTGAAAGAGCTGGAGTGTGCAATTACGGAACAACCTGTTGAAATGGAATTGCAATAAGATGAAAACAGCTTGGAATGCTAAACAAATGGAAGACAGTTGCACTGGAGATATATAAAGACCCAAAGTATTTTATTTATTATGATTTTAAAAAATATTTATTTTGTTTTTTATTTTTTTATTTTTTTTTGCTTTTTGGGGGAGAGGTTTTGGATTGTAGAAGAGTCACAACTGTAGCAGGGAAGGATCACTGGTATGGGGTGTGGATGGTGGGGGGATGTGTGGGGAGGGGTGTACCTGGGGCATGTCTCTATGGAATATGAATATGTTCAAGTGGTTACCAAGTGTGGTCTAAGTGGGTGGACACCCACACAGTAACCAAAAGAATATTCAATTCCCATGCTGGGGAGTCTTGCTACATTATCTAATAGTGGCAAGAATCCCTAGAGTACATGGCCAGTGCCTAGTAGGGGAGGACAGACCAATATGCCAGGTCCTTGAAATTAATACTTGTAATTATGAACCTTGTTCTTTTGAAATTGAAACTTAGCCTAGTATTACATATTGCCTAAGATTTAACTCCTGCAATCTTTCTTGATGCTCAAATGTGGCCTCTCTCTAAGCAAAACTCAGCATTTTAACTTACTATCTACCCCAGATGTGGACATGACTCCCAGGGATTAGGCTCCCTGGCATGGAAGGATTATTACCAAGTGCCAACTAGCAATGCATTTGGAATAAGAAATATTAAAAACAAATGAGTTCTTATGGCTATTTCAAAATGAGTTGGGAGGTCATTTCAGAGGTTACGCTTATGCATGTCTTAGGAAGATCTCACTGACTGCCACGGTAAACAGTGCCTCAAGCAGGGGTGCTCCTGAGAGTTCTAGAGACATCTGGACACTATGGGCAGGGCTGAAGATTCAGGAAATCAGCACCCTTGTCAGTGGACCTTACCTTGGAATATACTATAACCTATCCCTGCAATACATTGCAGTTAGTCATTTATAATTTTCCTACACATGGCTCTTATGCCCCTTTTATTTGAACCTATAATTAGCACTATACCCATTAAATATGTGTCCCAGAGAATTAAACCTCACAGCTGTTCATATGCCGATTGAGTCCTAAATCTCAGCAGAGTTGCAGCCAACACCTATTTTCCAGTTCATTGGCTTCACCCAGGATAACTAACAAAAGGATGATGCTGGACAACACTCATCCCCAAAAAACAGAGACTATCTACAACTGTAAGCAAGATTTGCTGCATGGGATCTAAGCATATTGGGCATCACCATCCCCAAACCCTCAAGATTGAGGAATGAACAAACATAAGGAGGGAATGCAACTATGGACTAAAGTAAACTATTCTAGTAATGGAAGGTATAAAGGCAGTGGTCACTAGGGGTCTGAGTGGAGGGAGAGAGAAGAATAGGTGTAACATGGGGCATTTTGGGGACTTCGGAATTGTTCTGCATGACATTGCAATGATGGATACAGGCTGTTATACATTTTGTTAAAAACTATAAAATTGTGCAGTGCAAAGTATAAACCATAAACTATAGACCATTGTTTGGTCAGCCACAGGAGTGCCTTTTGAAATATACCAGAGATTGGTCGGTCTTTATAAAGGGTATTTATTTGGGGTAGAAGCTTACAGTTACCAGGCCACAAAGCATAAATTTCTTCCCATACCAAAGTCCATGTCCTGGAGCAAGATGGCTGCCGACGTCTCCAGGGTTCAGGCTTCCGGGTTCCTCTGTTCCCGGGG
>PVKH010040870.1:0-11012 GCA_004027955.1 Chaetophractus vellerosus
TCATGCCGAAGAACAACAGTAGTTCTAAAACAGGGGCAGTTTTGTCCTACTGGGAACTTGACAATGTCTGGAGGTATTTTTGTCATAACATGTGGGGGAAGGGGAAGGCAGAGGCAAGCTACTAGCATCTAATGCGTAGAGGCCAGGAATGCCACTAAACTTCCTACAATGCACAGGTCAGCCCTCCACAGCAAAGAATTCCTCACCCCAAAATGTCAATAGTACGGAGGTTGAGAAGCCATGCAGATTCTAGCAGCTTTGGAAAGCCAGAGCGTGGTCCTTTGGGGATCACGCTATCTCAGAGCAGAATTGTGGTGAAGCCTAAGATACACTAATGGAAAAGGGTTAGAGGTAGTGACCTCTGGTGAAGAGCAGGGCAGGAGCACTCAGAGGAGAGAGATGTGATGCTCTTTGATGAGTAATGTCTGTGATATTTGCCTTAGAAGGACAATGACCTTGGCCATGTGACCACATTGTGAGATAGAGTACTTGCTGTATTGTCAGGCACTGTGTTAAGTCATCGCCCACATTCCTTCATTTAATTTCAGAGGTGTACACTGGGCTATATCCTATGGTAGAGGGGCTCAGGCCAGGAGAAGTGTTTTAAAACTCCTGAGGTTAACCTAATGCTTCTGTCTCATAAAACTTTTGCTTAAAATAATAATCTTTGGAATTTTAGTCCTGGATGAGCTTACTTTTTAATATGGCAGACAATTTGCCTTATAAAAACACTCTCTTAATCAGTGGTTTTTAAATTAACATTCATATGATGAGCAGTAGTCAGCTGAGTACTTGAGGGGTACCTCTGCTTGTCTCCAAAATTCTCTTTCTGTGCAGTTCTTTCGTATTTGTTATGTTAGCTGCCTTAGCTTCCCCTGAATCCCAACTCTAACCCCTCACGTCAGGAATACTACTGGGCTCTGTCAGCGTTCCCCCTCCCTGCACTGTCATCTGAAAGCTTCTCCAGACAGTTAAAGGCAATCACTGGGCTCACCTCATTTGTTTTTTTCTTTGTTTGGAAGTGGAAGTACCAGGGATTGAACCCAGGACCTCATACATGGGAAGCAGACACTCAACCACTGAGCTACACCCACTCCCCTATTTCTTGTCTGTTAGGGATCACTGCTCTTCATTGCCTGAGGTCCAATTGTTTCATATGTTTTGTCTTATTTTTTAATTATTTCAGGCAGGAGAGTAAATCTAGTACCTGTTACTCTTTCCTTGACAGAAGCCTTCTCCTTATTATTTAACATATTTTGTTGGAGAGTAACTTTACAATTTAGTCTTTTTTTTTAAATTTTTTAAAATTTTTTAAAAGATACTTAGATTACATAAATGTTACACAAGAATTATAGGGATTCCCATATGCCCCACCTCCCACACCTCCCACAACCTCCCACATAAACATCCTTCCTTCATTAGTGTGGCACATCACCTGCAATAGATATACACATCTTGGGGCTTTGCCATTGATCATAACCATAGTTCACATTGTAGACTACACTCTCTCCCACACAGTTCTGCATGTTATATGATGATATAAAATGGCCTATATCTGTCATTGCAATGTCACTCAGGATAATTCCCAAGTCCCGAAAAAAGCCCCTGTATTATAACTGCTTTTCCCTCTCCCTGCCCACAAAGTGACCAGTGGCCACTGGCTCCACGTTAATGTTGTAATTTCTTCCATTGGTGAATCACAATATGCCTATAACAGAATACCAGTAAATCCACTCTAGTCCATAGCTCTTCCGCCAATCCTGGGGAGTCTGGGATGGTGATGTCCACTCCACCTCCAAGTGAGAGGGGGCCAATTTAGTCTTTACATAGCAGAGTGTTCACATGGGGCTGTGACTGAATTTATGGAGTAATTATCATATCCCAGAGATGGATATTGTATCTGTTTCCCAGAGATGGATACAATGATAGAACTTCGTGTCTCTCTTTTGCTGGGAGATGGTAATAACATCTGTATTTGTCTGAGGAATAGTTGCATCATGTTAGGTAGAGACAACATTGTTTTTTTAGCATAGAAGTTCAAATATAAGTGCTGATCGGCCAGTGGTATAGACTGTACCAATTATGTTATTGTCCCTCAGCTCCAAACCCAGCCTACTATATTCAGTGGCTAGGACTTTACAAACCACGTTTCTGCTTTGCCACTGAGTCCATGTTGAGCTTTGCCAGTAGGGGGCACTAGAGGGAGCCTGCTTCCTTTGGGCTTCCTGCCTCCTTGTGGTTCCTGTAAGCATCATACCAGCAACACTTTTTCATGCTGGCGGCTGCAGGGCCTTCCCACAGCAGCAGCTGAATCCATTTTCCAATTTTCCGGTGTTTGAAGAACCAGCTTTATTGCACTCCACCACAGCGATACCAGCACTGGGGCCAGCACCCCTCCTAAAAGGTCTGGATCCCAAGCCCTGCGGCCCCCTCCTCCAAGCCCAGAGACATCAACACCACTTGAGAAGCACCTCTTCAGAGGGTTGAGTTTTAGCTCCATGGGGTCCCTCTTCCAAGTTTCTCAGATTTAATCATTTCAATCTCTTCCTTTCCTGTCTACTACTACGGTAGAGAGACTTTCCATATGCTTATTACCTGCGCAGATTTCCTTCCCTGTAAATTGCCAGTCCATATCTTTTGTTCATTTTATTGTTTCTTTTCTTATTTTTCTCCTGTTGATTTTTATTTCTTGAAATATTCTAAATAAAAATTATTTCTCATTTCTTTGTATTTCAAACATATTCTCAAAGTTTGTGGTTTATCTACTCCTTTTAATTTTTATTTATTTATTTATTTTTAAGTTTCAAAAGACAGTTCTTCGGCTCATGCTATGTGCCCAGGACAGGGTACAGGGAATTAAGCATTCTTTGGCGTTTATCTTACCTGGTTTCCTTCTCTGTTCTCATTTCATAATGGCAGCAGCGTGTTTCTTTCTTAATAGATAGACCCACCAGAAATGCTATTGTAATGGTTTTTGAGTTTCCAGTCAAAACCTTTGGGTTGTCAAATCAATTTAGTGGGTCATAATCAGCATTTTTAAATGAAATAGAATAGAACAAAAAAAAAAATCAGAGTGTATCTCACTGTTAAAAATAAAAAAAGGAGGGGGCAGATGTGGCTCAAATGGTTGGGCGTCCCTCTCCCATATGGAGGGACTTGGGTTCAATCCCCGGGACCTCCCGGTAAATAAATAAATAAATAAATAAAAATTAAAAAGGAAGGAAAGAGGGAGGAAGGAAAGAAAAGAAAAGCTTTAGACAATTTAGTTATGACTTGGGTATCAAAGTTTTTATTCTAATCTTGTTGAAAGGGAATTGACTCTATTAGGCCAATTCAACAAGTATCTCTTGGTAAGGACATTTTATAGAAAAAGAGAATAGTTAGGTAATCAGTGTTAGACCAGATATAAGAAAAAGGTTCTGGTTAAGGATTATTAGACCTATTAAAAGACCAGTTAAAGGCCATTGGGTCCCTCCCAAGGCTGACATTAGCAGAGTGTATAGGCAGCTAGTTGCTCAGAGAAGGCCTTAATTCCATTAAAATCCATCAGATAATTGCTTAAGCATCTATCAGAAGTAAAATTGCTTCCAGAATACATTTATGGCTTACATTCCCCACATTTCCCTGATAAGGCCCACATATGAGATAATTTTTTTTTACAGTGGAAAAGTGTGTTTCATGAAAACTTTTATTTCAGTGTGTATGTACTGCGTCTTGATGTAAACTGTATTTCTTAAAGCACATCACTGTCAAAGACATTTGAGAAACACTGTGCTGTTCTTTAAAGCTGAAATCTGATCAAGGCCTCATGAATTGCGGGAAACCCCTCTATCTTTGCAAGTACCTCAGGAAGATTCTCCAGGATGTCTTCATAAATTTACCTGCATATCTGTTAGACTCAGGTCTGATCAGAGCTTTGTACATCCTAGAGCAGGTCTGCTTTTTGTCTCATAAGATTTCGTTTACAAAAGGGTCCCGATATTAACATAAAATCTTTGAAAATCATCAATTCTATACTCTAATCTCTTTGTTTCATTCATAAGGAAACTGAGGCTCCAGTGAAAGCACCTTGCTGGTTGCACAGCCTTTGGCCCACCTGCAATGGCATGCCCCACCAGTTCACTAGAACAGCAAAGATTTCACCAGTGGGATTCCTATATTTAGTTGTCAGCGGCCTGTCCATGTTCCCTTTTAAAACAACCAGGAGTGAGGGTTAAGTAATTGAATTGCTCTTTAGTGTGTAATAATTTAGCAGCTTTTTCTATCAATTCCAGGGCCACTTTATCCATTAGGCACAATAGGCTAACAGCTACGGTCTGTGAGCTTTTCAAGAACCTACAGAAATTGAGGCAAGTTAGTATAGGAAAAGGGAAGACTTGGGTCACAGCTGAAGACCCAATAGACAGCATGGCCGGCAGACTACATTGCCATGAGACCCTGGAATGAGAATCTCATTTGGAATGAGAATCCCTTTCAGGGTCAAGGGAAAGCCCCGAATATCCTCAAAAGACCTCACCATTGGCCCCCTGAGAAATGACAGGTGGGACAACCAATCAGAACAGCAAACAGACTTTAAAAAGCCCTGACCTGGAGTTCCAAGCACACAATTCACCCTGTAGTATGCCTGCTGTCCGTGCACGGACCGTGTACTTTTCTTGTTTTCTTGTTTCTTAATAAACTCTTTACTCCCTTGCCTACCCTATGGCATGTCCTTAAATTCTTTTATGCTACATAAGCCAAGAACCTAGAAACCCAGAAACCAGAGTCATCCGATAACAAAATGCTTGAGGCCTGAAAAATTCATTGACTCCAAAATATAAAAAGAAAACAACAAAATCAAAATTTATAAGCCCTGATGTGGGTAAATTTTAATATACATGATATGATATGGACTAGGACCTCTAAAAACAAGAATATCTAGGACCTAAGAAGGTCTTAAAATGGCACCACCAAGGTGACTGTAAACTGATATCTGGACCCTAATGAGATTATAAGGTGAGACTTCTCTCCAAAAGAGATAAGACTGAAAAACGTGGCCCGGCTTTTGGCCTAGGTGGCCTAGAGATAAGTTTCCTTTTTTCCATCCTATGACCAGGCAATGCATTTCTATGACCAGGCAATGCATTTCTCCCAATCAACTGAGAAATTTGGGCAGTTAGGATCTTTGGATGCCCTTAAGTTAGTGAATTCACCTCTCTGGGTCTCATTTCCCCTACTGTAAAATGAGGTGTTTGGTCTAATCCCTCAATCAGTGATTCCCAAAGGAATTCAGATTACTGCTGGTACGCAGGATGATTTTAGGAGCTAGAATAACAAACTTCTTTTTAAATCTTAATAGTGAAATATTTATTTCAGTGTATTACGAAATATATATATGTAACTAGCCCTTAAAATGTGTAATTTCACCAATATTATTACTTTGGCTATAGTGGGCATTTAAAACTTTTGAAAGTAAATTGATTTAAAGAATAATAATCTAATTCCATAAACAGTTGGCTTTGGATGTGATTAAAGGTTCAAAAGAGGTATGGTACACAATGGCTGAAGTTTGGGAAACTAGCATACTGATTTGCTACACTAAATTAATGTTTTCTCAATTTCAGAGGAAAGCCTGGGGATATGACATTGATTTAGTGGATTGCAACCAGCATTTTTCTTATTAATAAAATAAAATAGGAAAATTTGGGAAATGTCAGAATGCTCGCACATATTATTTTGTGAAACTTCTGTGTACAGAATCACAATGTTAACTGTATTTCCTACTGGGAGTCACTGTCAAAAGAAGTTGGTGAAACCATGTATCTCTGAGGTATCTTCCCGCTGCAGTGCCTTCTGAGGCTGAAACCATCTTTAAGTTTATGTCATAACAGACAGTGTACAGCAGAGGTCAGACGATCCCCACACGGCAGCCAGGGCTGTCTCCTTGGATGAGCAGAAACTGCTGGGGAGTGCTAAGCAAGATAGAACCAAGGCCATTTATTAACTGAAAATTCAGCCCTTTTGCCCCATAGGACAACAGCTTCTGAGATAGAGAGTACAGTGGCCAGCACCCTGTTCCTCCCAGACATTGCAGCCTCAACAAGAGGCAATTCTGTAGTCACTTTCCATTCTCCACCCCAGATTGGATTCTTATCTCTGAATTTTCTAAACACTGGGGATGCTTCAGGTGTCTAATTGTTTGCTTGTTCATTTGTTGGTTTGTTTTTCCCAGATCCAAGTCTTATGATGCAGGATTGGGCCTTAGCCAAGTTCATCTTGGGAAAACTAAAACGTCTTCATGTGACATGCTTGTAATGATTTGGGGAGAACTCTCCTGTCCTCTCCCCAGTTCTGAAGGGAAGTTCTACAATCCCTTCCAAAAGGAACTTTGATATCTAAGAGCCGTGAACATGTAATGAGCACTTACTCTCCTTCAGGCACTGTTCTGAGCACTTTCTATGGATCAACTCATGTACTCATCTCATCTTCATGAGGCAGGTCAGGATGCTGGGGTATAGAGAGTTAAACAACTTACCCAAGGTTCCCAGCTAGGAAGAAGCAGAGTTTCTGCTTGGGATTCAAACCCAGGTAGGCTGGCACCAGAGCGTGTGCTCTTAACCACTGGCTTCTGCTGGTTTCAGAGGAATAAATACTTATTCCACTTGATATATCCAGTTCAAAGGGTAGTGAGAATGAGGGTGCTGTGTTCAGGAGAAATCCTGGAGTCCAACAGAAGAGCAGAGGATGTCCAAGCCCCAGACAGGAAGACCGTGGCACCACCTCACTCTGCTGTTTGAAAGGCTGTCTTTGTCAGAAGCAGCCTCAAGATCAGAAGGACAATCAAGGGGTGAAAAGCTATAAGGAGATGTATTTGGGATTAGTCAAAGGGAGAATTCTAGAAACTTATATAAAATCTTAAATCTATAGATGTACTTGGAAAGCATTACCCATCAGCCAGCCCAATTGAAATTCCAATACTATATAATGCCCTGGGAGCCCAGGAAGGACTGGAGAAATCTGACCCTCACAATCTCCCTCTCTTCTAGCCTGGACTGATTGTTGAGGACTACACAGGAAAAGAGGAGAGAGAGGGACACAGCCTAAGGCTGACTCAGCTTTTGAATCACAGATTTGGTCTGCTGTGTCCCAAGAGCCCTTCCAGGCCAGGTGGGGCTGCACCATTGTTTGCCTTGGAGTCTGCAAGGGGCTAAAGATATACAACCCTCCCAATCTCCTCCTCTACTAAGAAGGACTGATTGTTGAGGACTCAGAAGGGAGTGGAAATATTTCCTAGCCTAGGGAAAAGGGAGGGAGTTGCCAGAGAGGGCTGGAGAACTATCTCAGAGAAAATTTGAATTACAGGGCTCCTAGCCTCCAGACAGGAAGCTCTATCACATTGAACTTGTCTGTGTTACAACAGATACACAGCCAACCATGCATTGAATTGAGAGCTGCCAAAGAGCGCCATCTCCTGGCAGACCAAGGAAGTGCACACATGAAAATTAAAAATAAGTAGGAGAGACTTTTTCTGGCCTCTATAGTCTCCCTGCCCAAGGACCTAGGAAGCGACTACAGCCAGTTACTGGGTCCAGTGCCCAGTTTTGAGCAACCAGCAGGACAATCCTAACAATCCAGGTCGAGCCAAAAATCAAAGAGCTGTGGTAACTCACAGCCTCCTGCCACTAAATCCCTATAAAAGAGAAAGAGATTGAGCATCTGAGTAAACTACATCCTAACCAGATGCCTAAAAACCAGCAAAAGATTACGAGCCATGCTAAGAAAATAGAAGACATGGCCCAAGAAAAAGAATACATCAAAGTCCCAGAAGAGATGCAGGATTTGAGAGGACTCATCAGCGAAATGCACACAATTTCCAAAATCAAATTATTGAGCTGAAAGACAATATAGTTAGATAAAATTACATCAAAAAGACATTGAGTGAAAGCAAAGAAGAATTTGAAATCCTGAGCAGAAAAGTAACAGAGCTCATGGGAATGAAAGACATAATAGGTGAGATCAAAAACACATTTGAGGCATACAACAGCAGATTCAAAATGATAGATGAAAGAATAACTGATACCGAAGACAGAACCGCTAAAATTGAAAGGAGAAAAGAACGGAGAGAGAAAAGAATGGACAAAAATTGAGCAGGAGCTCAAAGAGTTGAATGACAACACAAAACACAACAATATACATGTCATGGTAGTTTCAGAAAGAGAAGAGAAGGGGAAAGGGGCAGAAAGAGTATTTGAGGAAATAATAGCTGAAAATTTCCCAACACTCACGAAAGAAATGAACTTACATGTCCAAGAAGCACACCATACCCCAATCAGGATAAATCCAAATCGACCTACGCCAAGACACACACTACTCAGAATGTCAAATGTGAAAGATAAAGAGAAAATTCTCAGAGAGCAAGAGAGAAGCAAACGATCACATCCAAGGGATGTCCAGTAAGACTCAGTGCAGATTTCTCTTCAGAAACCATGGAGGCAAGAAGACAGTTGTAGGATACAATTAGGAAACTGAAAGAGAAAAACTGCCAGCCGAGAATTCTTTATCCAGCAAAACTGTCCTTCAAATATGAAGGTGAGTATAAAATATTCACAAACAAACAGAAACTAAGAGAGTTTGCAAAAAAGAATCCACCTTTGCAGGCAATGTTAAAGGAAGCCTTAGAACCTGAAAGAAAAAGACAGTAGAGAGAGGCTTGGAGGAGAGTATAGAAGAAAGAATAGCAGAAAGGATAACCAAAAGAGTAAAAAGACAGACAAGGGGGCCAGCTGTAGCCCAGTGGTTAGGGCGCCAGTTCACCACATGGGAGGACCCAGGTTCGGTTCCGGGGGCCTCTCCGAGCAGGCAGACCGCCTTGAGAGGGCAAGCCGCCGTGGGTGGGGCAGAGCCACCGTGGGCGGGGCAAAAAGCCGCCACGGGCAGGGCAAGTCGCCCGCAAACGGGGCATGCCGCCTGCACGGTGAGCTGACTCAGCGTGACGCCACAATGGGGGGAGACAAAGCAGACACAGAAGAAAGCAAAAATAAACACAGCAAGAACAAGCAGAAAGGGGGGGATACATAACAACAACAACAAAAAAAGACAAAAACAAGATGGCATATGAAAACCAAAGAATAAAATGGAGAAAGTAAATAATGCATTTACAGAAATATCATTGAAAGTGAATGGATTAAACTCCTCAATCAAAAGATACAGGCTGATAGAATGGATAAAAAAACATGAGCCATCCATATGCTGCTTATAAGAAACTCACCTTAGACCCAGAGATACAAACCAGCTGAAAGTGAAAGGTTGGAAAAAGATACTCCACGTGAATAGAAACCAGAAAAGAGCGGGGTAGCTATACTAATATCAGACAAAACAGACTTTAAATGCAAAAAAGTTATGAGATACAGAAGGCCATTATATCTTAATAAAAGGGAGGATCCACCAGGAAGATATAACCGTCATAAATACTGGTGAACCTAACCAAAGTGCCCCAAAATATAGGAGACAAACTCTGGCAGGACTGAAGGGAGAAATAGACATTTCTACAATAATCGTTGGAGACTTCAACATGCTACTTACATCATTAGATAGAACTAGACAGAAGATCAACAAGGAAACAGAGAACTTGAACAATATGATAAACAAGTTAGACCTAACAGACATATACAGAACACTGCATCTAAATTCAGTGGGTTATACATTCTTCTCAAGTGCCCATGAATCTTCCTCCAGGATAGACCACATGTTAGGTCACAATGCAGCTCTCAATAAATATAAAAAGATTAAAATTATAAAAAGCACCGTCTCAAATCATAATGGAATGAAACTAGAAATCAATAAACGACAGGAAAAAGTAAATTCACAAATGTGTGGAGACTAAACAGCACACTCCTACATAATTGGTGGGTTAAAGAAGAAATTGCAAGTGAAATCAGTAAATATATTGAGACAAATGAAAACAAGAACACAACGTATCAAAACTTATGGGATACAGTGAAGGCAGTCTTGAGAGGGAAATTTATAGACCTAAATGCCTATATTAAAAAACAAGAAAGAGCTAAACTCAAAGATTTAACTGAACAACTAGAGAAACTAGAAAAAGAAGAGCAAACCAATCCCAAAGCAAGCAGAAGGAAAGAAATAATAAAGATTAGAGCAGAAATACATGAAAATGAGAACAGAAAAACAATAAAGAAAATCCACAAAACCAAAAGCTAGTTCTTTGAGGAGATCAATAAAATTGACAAACCCCTAGCTAGACTAACAAAGACAAAAAGAGACACAATGCAAATAAATACAGTCAGAAATGAAAGGGGGGAAGTTACAAATAGCCCCACAGATATAAAATGAATCATGAGAGGATATTATGAGAAACTATATGCCAAAAAACTAGACAACCTAGATGAAATGGACAAATTTCTAGAAATGCACAACCAATCTACACTGATGCTACAAGAAATACAAGAACTTAACACACCAATCACATTTTAGGAGATTGAATCCGTCATCAAAAATCTCCCAGCAAAGAAAAGTCCGGGACCAGATAGCTTCACAGGAGAATTCTACCAAGCATTTCGAAAAGAATTACCACCAATCCTGTTGAAAGTCTTCCAAAAAATTGAAGAGGAGGGAAAATTACCCAACACATTTTATGAAGCCAACATCACCCTAATACCAAAACCAGATAAAGATTCTACAAGAAAAGAAAATTGCAGGCCAATCTCTCTAATGAACATAGATGCAAAAATTCTCAACAAAATACTTGCAAATCGAATCCAACAGCATATCAAAAGACTTACACATCAAGACCAAGTGGGATTTATTCCTGGTATGCAAGACTGGTTCATCGTAAGAAAATCAATCAATGTAATACACCACATAAACAAATTGAAGGGAACAAACCACATGATCATCTCAATGGAGGCAGAGAAGGCATTTGACAAAATCCAGCATCCTTTTTTAATAAAAACACTTCAAAAGATAGGAATAGAAGGAAAAGTCCTCAATATGATAAAAGCCATATATGAAAG
>PVKH010040871.1:0-11007 GCA_004027955.1 Chaetophractus vellerosus
TCTGCCTGTTAGTCCTTTGCCATCTTCCCACAATCCTCCCCTCCTATATATTTTTAAAAAGATTTATTTAGTTGGTTAGTTTTATCCATTTTTACCCCCCCACACCCCCCAGTTTTGCTGTTTTTGTATCCATTCACTGGGCAATTCTCTGTGTCCATTTCCTGCCCTCTCTTCTCATCCTTCTCCTCCTGTCTTCACCGGGATTTGATCCTGGGAACATCAAATGTGGGAGACAGGCGTCCTACCACCTGCACCACCTTAGTTCCTGTTTTTTTGGCATATCTCATCTTGGCTCTCCCTTGTGTCACTCTACTGTTATGTCATCATCTTGCTGCTTGGCTTGGCGGGGCCTGGTGGTGCACCTGCGCATGAGGCCTGGGGTGATCACTCATTTGAGGGGCCTGATGGCATGCCCGTGCACGGGGCCTGGGGGGCTCACCCACTCGTGGGGTCTGACGGCACACCCACACATGGGGCCTGGCGGCTCATGCGCCTTCTATATTTTTCTTTATTTTTACCGGGAGTTCCCGAGGATTGAACCCAGGTCCCTCCATATGAGAGATGGACACCCAACCATTTGAGCCACACCTGTCCCCCTCCTATATTTTAAATGTGGCATTTGTGTAATTTAAAATTTCTTTAAAAAAAAAATCATGGTAGAAGAAGCTCATGGTTCCTTGTTGGCCCCTCCCCCACCCTTTGCCACACAATGTGAAACCAGCCTGTGACCACATTGTGGGTCCCCAGCCCTGTTACAGAGGGAATAGAGTAATACCTATGTATGCAGTGTGATACCTGTATTTCATTGCCAATATATTGGGTGGCAGCCTGAAATACTGAACCAGGACATTCCTCTCTGACTCACATCCCAGAACTTGCCCTTCAGGAAGAAGCAGCCTTTGGACAGCTAAAGCAGTGGAGGAGCAATTGAGTAAAAGTTGCCTGGGGCAAAGGATTACCAGCTTAGGTTATACAGTAGAGCACCCAGGAAAGAGGAAAGTCTCTTTCATAGGCAATAGAGGGGACATTTGAATTCCCATAAACTGGAGAATTCTTAAGGCCATGAGCAATCACAGGTCCAGGAAAGATGCAGGGTCAGAAAAGGTGGAGAAGACCTTATACTTCACTTTCACCTCAGGCTAATCTTTTTGCTAGGAGAATAAATTCTGAAAGACAGCATCAGCCAATAGAGAGCCAATTTGCAAAGATGGTTAAAGTTGTTTTAGCTTTGATTTGCTTATTTTTTTGTTAGCTCCTGGCACTCAGTGAAATCTCTGTAACATCATTAGCTGGATACAAATTTAAAGAACAGACAGCTCAGGGACTAAATCCCAGAGTTAATATTTTAAACTATTAAAATATGCAGCATACCACAAGAGATTATGAGACCAAAAATAAAAAGTAACAGGAAATGATGGGCCACCCAAAGGAACAAGATAATTCAGAAACCATCAATGAAGAAAATCACACTTTGGACATACTGGGAAAAGATAAAAAAAAAAAAGACCTTTATTATTATATATATATTTTTGATTACATATCCCTCCCCTTTCTGCTTGCTCTTGCTGTGTGTTCATTTTTTGTGTTCTTCTGTGTCTGCTCTGTCTCCCCCGGCTGTGGCGACGCGCCAAGTCGGCTCACTGCGCAGGTGGCTTGCCCCGCTTGTGGGCGGGTCTGCTTCCATTCCCAGGCGGCTTTTGCTCCATTCCCAGGTGGCTTTGCTCCGTTTGCAGGCGGCTCGCCCTGCCCGTGGCGACTTTTGCCCTGCCCGTGGTGGCTTTATGCCCTGCCCATGGCGGCTCTGCCCCGCCTTCTCATGTGGTCTGCCTGCTCGGAGAGGTCCCCAGGAACCAAACCCAGGCTTCCCATGTGGTGAACCAGCGCCCTATCCACTGGGCTATACAGCCAGCCCCCCACCCCCCCAAAAAAAGACCTTTAATATATTCATCAAGATAAAGGAAAATGCAGAGAAAGAATAAAGGATACCAGAAAAATTATGAATGAACAATATGAGAATCTCAATAACGAAATTAAAATTTTTAAAAGGCTTGTTTTGTTTTAGATATATAAGGAAATAATTTTGCTTATGCTAGACATAATGCTTATTTGGTTTATTTAATATGTAAATAGAAACCAAGAATCTTCCCTGCAATGTTTTGGAGGTCAGAGTGGTGATGACTAACTGCAAAGTAACTGGTTTCGGGGACAGATTCTTGTGCTGGTGCTATTCAATGAGAATGCTACTTATGGGAAAGAGGGAGTAGTGAGAACAGATTGTCTTTCTCCTAAGAAAGGGCTATAGACATCTTTCTATGGGTAAGTGATTTTGAGACCATTGCAGTGTACTCAAGGAAGTTTACTATGTAGCTATCTCAAAATAATTGATTTAATAAAGTTTTCCCATCTCAAACATTATCTATGTGATTTTGTATCACTAAACCTGCAAAGAGATAGGAAGGTAGATATTTATATCTTTTCTTTAAGAAAATGTCCACATCTTTAAGGAAGATAGTTGTATAGCAGTAGAGGTTAGTAGAAATATACCTGCATTGATTTGGTGTTCCCTTGCTTTCTCTTCTTAATGTTAAGAAGTTTAATGCTGGTATCTGTCTAACATTCCTCTGATAGAAATTTAAGGAAACTCGTTCTAGCCTTCCAATGATCTGTCAAGGGTCATCACTCCTAATCCGAATGATTAGTCTTAAACACTGAAATGTAGTACTTCAAGTTTCTTTCATGAATTCTCTTTCAGTAAAGATTTCTACTGAAATAAACCTGCAGTTTTGCAAATTTCAACATTCATAACTTTGGGTCAGTTTCAAAGGAACATAATGAGTAAAAAGCCTGCTGCTACACCTACTATAATGAAAATGTCTCACTCTTCAATATTGACTCACTCTTTGCTTCAATCAGTCAATTAAAAAAATAAGCCCATAATAATTCAACTACTCTGGCTAACAGACTATTCTAGATGCCATGGGGAAATTAAAAGTGTAAAGATTATGTTTCTTTCCTATCCTGAGCGGCATTAAAACATAATTGTAGAAATAAGATAAACAAAATATTAAAGTTGAATAAAGCCAGCAATATAATTAATATTTCAATAAAACAATGCATCTAAGTACACACTAACATAAATGAATAATATCAAGTATCACATTTCACAGCTTCAGGATAATAATATCAATACATGTTGAATATACAAGTCAATTTTAGTATCTTCTTAACAAACAATTGATTGGTATCCATTTGCAAAATATGGTTGTTAAATATGTCTTTTTAAATGATCTGCTAAAACTACATAAAAGAGTTTTACTTCTTTTGATAGATGCAGTTCCTGTCAATATCAAAAAAAGAATAACCGGTCTCTTTCAGAAAAATGTGTACTAACTCACAAATCATTCCTCCAGATTTTGCCTTAGTGATAGCTTTCTCATCCACATTGTCATTCTTCTCTTTAACCAATAAGTATAAAATATACTAGTTACTGCTCACCTAGACCAGCTTCCTAAGTGTTTTTCCTGCTTCCAATATCTTCCTTCTCCTTCTGACCACTTCCTTCCATGACTCAGAAAAATCTCAATGACTTTTCTGTGCTTGTAGAATAAAACACAAATTCCTTAGTTAAACAATCTAATTAGATCTTACTTTTCTAAATTAACTTCACCTTTATACCATTCTGCACTCCCTGTAAATGCCCCATGTTTTCCCACCTTTTGATTATGCTGTTCCCTCTACTTGCAAGTCTTCTCCACTCTCCACCTCCACACTATCATGTCAAAATGTCCAAATCTATATGTTATACTTCAAGATGCATTTAAAGTGCTTTTCTTACACAAATCCCTCACTGTCCCAAACAAGCCTAAATTACCCTTTCTTCTAAAATCAAATTCCATACTTTGGAAGGTAATATGCTTCTATGAACAGCAACAATCCTAGGGAGTCAAGGAAAACAGAGGTTATTTTCCTTTATTTTAGAATCCATAACAGGGTTCTCCGACATATAGGCATAATGTATCCATAGATCGTTATGATGTGGCATGGTGAGCCTCAAACTTTCCTCCTGTGAGCTTTATGCATCGTAGCATATTACTTTTCTCCTTCATTTCTGCAATATTTTTCTCTGAACTTTGATGGTTCCCTCATGAAACATTAGCAATTTCAACCTTTCCAAGTTGATAGCCTATGGAAATGAGTGTCAATACCATCCACTCTTTGCAAGCAATATTCATAGAATAGACATTGAAAGGAACATTTGAATATTTTACCCTATAAAATGCAAAACTACAGGGCATATATTTTTCAGTCTTGCTTCAAAACCTGTTATGATGAATAAACATAAATCATTGCACGTTCACAACATATTCAAATAAATCATGATTATCTGCAGTGATTAAGGAGAGCACAATTATAATTACACGTTTTGAAAGAAATGGATTGTTAGGTGATGTGTTACTTTGTAATATTTGGAGTGAGGGGTTTCAAAAATCAAGGGCTTAATTTTCATCATTGTTGTTGTGAAGAAGCAATAGGCATCCTCATTCTAAAAGTCCAGATTCCTTCCCTCCCTGACAAAACATGAAAGAAATGAGCTTAACCAGAATCTGTTAAATATTCTGTTGTGCTTAGAATGGAAAGTACACGAAATTTTTCTTCTAACTAGAGTAAAAATAATTTTAATAATTGATTTTTATTGAGTTTTTAACCTTTTTATTATTTTTGTGCTTTTATACATAAAGGTACATCCCCACAAAGCCTGTTACTAAAATATGAAGTATTATGATGTTGAAAATCGGAACATTGGGGTAGTCTCTTTATAATCATACCCTCTTTATTTTCATGTTGTTGCCCATGCTGTGCCCTATATAACTTCCCTCCCCTGATCTGTCTGTTCCAGGCATGGCCATCCTGCATAATCCACGTAACTAAAACCATTCTGGCCAGTTCCATGAGACATATCATCATGTAGAGCAATATTAAAAAACATTGCTTTAATCTCTGCCTTCTCACTAGCAATGCTGCTTTGGGCAAATCACTTAACTTCAGTTTCTTTGTGTCTAAAATAAGGAATAAGGCAAATTGTGCCTGAGAAAGATAACGTTTGTAAAGGACTTGTTAGTAGACCTTGTATGTGCTTAAGGATGGGATAATTGTATAATGGTGTGTAAGATGTTAGGGTGAGAGGACCTGGGTGATGAGTATACAGGAACTATCTATATTACTTTTGCAACTTTTCTGTAAGTCTAAAATTATTTTGAAGTAAAAACTTTAAAAAAAAATTATTTTGACTGAATAAATTATGTTGTTTTGTTCACTACACAGTTCCAGGATAGAAATATGTGGGTGTCCTATTGTCCCCTTGATTCTCAGAGATGGAGGCATACTTTCCATGAAGATAATGAAGCATAAGCTTTAGGTCCCTTCCCTCGTGCAGGACTCTTAAGGCCCTGAACTAAATTGTGTAGTCATAATTTTGTATTCTTGTTTAAAAGAAGGTCCCATCCACCTGTTATGAGCTTCAAAGCCTACAAAACAAGAATCTGTCTCTGCCTAGCAACAAAGGGAATTCTAAGACTAGTGTCAGGCTGTTCAGAAAGGTTAAGCAAAAGTAACTAACCCAGATGTATAAGCAAATACCAAGTGGAGTGGCCAACTATCCAATTTGCAGTGTCTCAATAGACATGGCAAACTGTAGCTTACTAGGTAGAGCTCATATTCAAGAGGATAGGGGAATAAAGACCTTTAGCAACAGGGTGATAATACTGGAAATGAGACAGGTGGCAATATTCGTCTGGGAAAATCTCAAGTATTTGGAGGAAAATCTCAGCCAGAAATGGGAAACGGGATTGAAAGGATCTGGTAAGAGCTATGCAAGATCCTTGGTAGGGTTCATTGGCAGAGCCCTGGTCCTAATGAAAATGCCAAGTGCTAAGCAGGAATGCTAAAGGACATGCCAGTGCAAGAAGAAGGAAAGCTGTGTTTACGTGAGTGTGTGAGTGTTCTGGACCCTCATAAGTGCCCAGAAATGGAGATTGAAGCAAATTCCAGACCATCCTCTGGAAATGGAACTTCTAATGGTCTTCTCATCCTGGCCATCACAGCTGTGGGAAATTCGAGACTTCAGGAAGAAAAGACATAATGAAGAATGAAAAGACCATCAATAGGCAGAACACTTCTGCCCAGAGTAGATGCCCAATTCTTTTGGTTTGATTTTTACAAAACAACTCCAAGCCTAGGCATTGCTAACTCAAGGGTTTTTTGCATATAATAATAAAAAAGACATTGAGAACAATAATATACAATCCCATGCATATTCTGTTTATGGAGAATGTGCTATGGCTAGACACCCCTTTAGGGGATTGTTATCCATAATCTTATTTACTTAAAATGACCTTATTTTTCTTTTCCAAGAACTTGACAACATTTAAATCCCTGGAATTGGAGAGGAGATCAGGATAGTTTGTGAAGAAACAGAAGAGGGGAATACAGTATGATTTTGAAACTCCAGCAGGAAACAGTAAAGCCTAACTGGGAGAAAAGGAGAGATGATTTATAGCAAAATAATCAGCTTTTAATATTTTTCCTTGTATTTTGTGATGTATTTGATCACTTTAGGTAGAATATTAACTCCTTGAAGACAAGGATAAAAACTTAGACACTTAGGCTTGCACCAAAGTATCTAACATTCAGGGATATTGCTGATGGGTTTGTAATCTTGTCAACTGTCGACTCTGCGGTAGGGCAATCTGAGATAAATTAAGGAAATTGATTAAAAAATTAATCTTAAACCTTAAACTCTATATACTTAAAATAGTTATTTCCTGTATGTCAAGTATTTTCTCCAGAAAATTGAATTCCTTTATTCTGTGTTTCCTAATAAAAGAAAAAAAAGATTAGTACCTTAAATTTTGGGGTGGCTTTGGAGAAGTATGACTGGAATCAGCCAGCATATGAAGCGTTGACTTTAGGTCGCTGGCTGCATTTTTTCCCTTCAGTCTCTCTTCAGACTGAGGCTTTGCTTGTCAAATTTCAGTCCAGAGAGACTTTCTCTTGTAGTCAAGTTATAGATACTGACAGAAGCCGATTACTATAAAATTACCGGCAGAGACTTATCTTAAAAATGCTAGTGGGTCCTGTTAAAGATGCCAAATGAGTTGAAACAAACAGACCAAAAAACCCCACACTATGTACAATCTCTTTGCCAAGCTCCAGCAGAAGTCAAATGTATAAGGCTGTTTTCTTTACTACACCAAGCCCATAATCAAGCAAGCACAGAGATAGGTGAAGAGAGACTTAAAATGATCTATATGCTCACCACTGAAGCGAGAGCTGCCTGAGGTTCTGTTGAATAATTCAGTGTTAGGAGATCCTAGGTGATGGATATCCTCCAATAGAAAACACCCAGCAGAAAGTACTGGGAACACATATATTATAGATTTTCTTTAATCCTTTAGCTGAGTATGATTCTCAGTGGACATAACAGTGTTTAAAGAATCTTCCCAGCCTACCTGGACTTTGCCTTTAGCTAACAAATATTCTCTCAGTCTTGTTATATTTTTCTCTCCAAACAGAAACTTACATTTAAGGACACAAACTATTTACCCTTTACAGCTACTTTCACCCATATAGAGCCACAACATATGAGGCTAAAATTTGACAAATGATCATTTGAAAAATAATTGTTCTGTACATTGATATAAAATTGACAAAGAAATGATTTTACTGTGCTGTTATTTACCATTACTTGATTCAATTTAATGACCAGATCAACTGTTGCTGCTGCAAAGTGTTATGTCATGTAAACATCAAATCAACTTTATACTCTGTGGAAAATAGCCCACTTTAAACGGTAATTGATTTTGTAAAATTACAGAACAACAAAAAATCTGAATATTATCTTAGGTGTATGCAGGAATCGAGATTAGAGAAGTAAAATAAATAAAGCATGATGTTATATATTTCTCTTTCATTTTTAGAAGCCACGTACCTGAACTAAAACAGTAATTACAATATTTGTTTTCCTTTTTAAAAGGTTTTTAACTTGGATATCAAAAGCTGACTTGACGAGATCTTTTTTGAGCATAGCATCTTACTTGGATATCATTTGGGTATTCAATAAATTCCCTTAGAGTGGTTGTGAGTTTCCTTTCACATCCAACAATAGAGTTCCATATTGTCAGAAAAGATAAAAGGATCAGCTAATCTGGATTAGTTCTGTTGTCTTTCTGATAAGAGGCCTGCACTTTATGATAAATGAAAATCTGTAATTATTCATTGTGCTAGCAACACTAGTGATGAACTACTTGTATAATGTCGGGAATGCTTTGCTGACCAAAAACATCAACTTCTCCTCTATCTTATAGTTCTTTCATGTCTGCCCTGTTTTATATAAATAATGCATACACACACACACACACACACATATATATATATAATTATCAAGTGACTAGTGAAGATCAAAATGCTTCTGTATCCAAATGAAAATATGCTATCTCTAGGAGCGATAGTTTAATGAATCTTTACCAGACAGCACTTTGATGGAGAAGCCAACTGAAATGCTTTTTGGAATAAGGCAGGCTTTAAATGATACATGAAAGTTTTAATAAGGATTCATTTGTCTGATGTTTGTCTAAATGTGATGACTAGTTAAAGGAAAAAGCCTTTGGATGCTAGGTGGTGAAGCGATATGTCTTAGCTGATTTATTACCCTATGTGTCCCTTATATGTTTGTGGATGACCTACCCTTTAAGCAGGAATTTTAGTTGGTTTCTCTGTATCAGGGCAGTCTGAAGTGTTAACATTTCAAGTAAAATCCAAGGAAGTTCGAGTGAAATGGATTAAAAAAATTGCCAAACGTGGAGAAATGGAAAGAGCATGGATTTTAGAGACAGGAAAAAGCATCAAGAATCTGGGTCTGATTCTTGGCTCTATCTCAGCCTAGCTCTTTGTCTTTGGGTAAGTCATCTACCTTCTCAGAACCTCAGTTTCCTCTTCTGTAAAAGGGAATGGCAATTTTATGCTGGAGAGGCACTGTGAGAAAGAAGTGACACAAAGTTCATAAAGTACCCGAGCATTTAATAGGAATTCGCATGCTTTATTCACAGATATGATTAAGTATCTCCAATCACATGGTTTCCTTTATCCTCTTTCATGCTACACATAGCTATTTCACTTTTCTCATTTTGACTAGATTTCACTTCATAAATCTCTCTACCACCACCCCAACTGAAGTGCTGTTTAATCAAACTAAATCTGTCTAATTTCACCTCATGTTATAAATCATATCTAACCTGTCTAAAATCCTTCAGCACATAATGGCTTCCCATAAGCTTTTCAAATGAGTAAATCCAAGACACTAATTGAAAATGAACTTGTAAAGTGGAGCAGATCTCTATTGTTTCTCCGAAAGGAAGTTGCAAGCCTCCTTGAAACGAAAGCACTTCATTTACAATGCATAAAAATGAAGAAAATACTACCCATAGGAGAATAGAGTTGTACGAAGCCATGTTTCTCAAAGCTTGGGTTACAAATGATGCACTGATATATTGGTACAGAGTTCAGATGTCTGTGAAATGAGCCAGGTCATTGTATTAATTAGGACTGCTTGTGTATGCATTAATATATCATGACAAATTAACAAGGACTGCAAGAGAGCTCATCTTCTCTTCTACATGTTCTCAGGGCAAAAGTTACTTTTAAAAATGGCAAGGTAGTTTCACAAATGACACAGAGGATGCTCTCTCTGTTGGGATAAAAAGTGACTTCTATCTTCCTTCCCATTCCTACAAGGTAAAAACATATTCTGGCAGAAGTTAAGCAACAATTATACTGATTTTTTCTAATGGAAAGCTCTTAATAGTTAGGCATGCCATAAAATATTCTTTAGGCAGGAAACATAGCCTGAGCCAGCAGATGCATATAGCCAAAAAGTCAATGGCATGAATAGTTCTCTCAGAATGTTTTCTATTACATTATCTCTATCATTAAAATCATTTAGTATAAAACCAAGGGAATGCATTTCTTATTCTAGAAAGGCTAAAGTAAGCCAAAAAATTGCAAATGAAAGTGAGAAAATATATTTAATCATTGTTGATTAAGGCTATAAAAGAAAATTCTCCATCATCATTCTTCATCAACTTGCTGATGTAAGTTCCAAATACACTATCTTAAGTATTGGTAGAGAATTAAAAAGAATGTGACTTTCGACTTGGGACTCTAATGAGATTTTGTTAAAAATTCACATTCTCCTTAGCCTAGGTACAAACTCTTTCAGCAAATGAATTAATTTTTAGCAATTTTCTAATCTCATTATACCTTTTGTCAGGAGAATGATTTATCTGAATTACAATGCCTACTGCGGTATTTCTTGTGAAATATAGTCATCTGGCCCAAGACAGTATCATCATTTGACTCTCTCAATATATGATATTTTCATTAGCGGCAGGATATTCATTCCTTCCTCTCTACTCAGTGGGGCTATAAATAGAGAGAGCAGCCAACCAAATCACACAATATTGAAAAGGTCAAAGAAGTACAGTATATTACCATAATTTACAGAATACTGCTCATGAAGTATTAAAACTCTTGACATCTTATTTATGTGTGAAGAAAATAATGAAAACATAAAGCAGTGTGTAGTGGTCACATTATCATTGCTGTGATTGTACAGATAGTATTGAATGATGTTTTCCTTTGCAGTTAAATAGGAACTAAACACGCAGGAGGGTCTGTTTAGATAGTCAACAATAAAATTAAGGCTGTACTGCTTTCTATTAGATCAATATAGGACTTTAAAATGAAGAAATGGAGGGCCCGGCTAGATAGCTCAGTGGATAAAGAGCTCGCTGGGAAACCACATGGGAGGCCCTGGGTTTGGTTCCCGGGGACCTCTCCTAGCGGGCAGACCGCCTTGAGAATGGCAAGCCGCCATGGGCAGGCCGGAGCCGCCGTGGGCAGGGCAAAAAGCTGCCACGGACAGGCAAAAGCCGCCACGGGCAGGGCAGGTCG